>VZRQ01006440.1:714264-740120 GCA_013397975.1 Machaerirhynchus nigripectus | reverse complement strand
CCGAGCCCGAGCGGCCCGGACCCGGCTGGCCCCGCTGCCCGCCCGCCCATGCCGCGGAAAGCGCTGCGCTGCGTCCTGCAGCTGGAGCTCCGCTCGGTGAGTGCCCGGGCCGCGCTCCCCGCCCGCCTCAGCCGGGCCGCGGCCGGCAGGAGAAGCCGCGCTCGGCTCTTCCGGCATCGCTTCCCGCCCCGCTTTCCTCTGCCGGCCGCCGCCCCGCACTCCCGGCCCGGGGGATCTTCCGGGGGCTGCTCCGGGCCGTGCTGCCGAACGGGGCAGCGCTCCGTCTGGCACCCCCGCCCTTCTGTGTGGGCATCCTCCGGCAGCCGGTCGCTGCGCCCCCGCGTTGGTGTTGGCAGCATCCGTGCCACTCCAGAGCTCCCATTTTCCTATGGAAAAGTTGTGGGGGGTGTTTATCTCTGTGCCCCTGCCCCCCCGTTGGTGTTAGCAGCAGCCTTGCCGCTTTAGAGTTCTCATTTTCCTATGGAAAATGTGCTTTTTAAAGGAACAGTGATTCTTGGGAAGCTGTATGGTGTGGGGAAAAGCACTCTCGGGGAAAAAAAAGATCCGAAAACAAAACCAAAACAAACCCCAGGAAAGAGCGGCTTGTTAATGGCATATGCCGCCCTGTGAGGGGCGGGATGTGGCTCTGCATACCTGGATGGTACCTGGCGGGGAGTGAGATCAGAGAGTGTGAAAGTGGAAAGTTTTGGCATTAATCACGTTAGGATTGTACTCTTTGCACTTTGCAAAGTTTTCTGCTTATATCCAAGCTGGGAACACGTCAAGGAGCTGTATCATTCTCCTGAAAACTTTTCAGAAGTATCCGTGTTAGGCAGTGCCCTGTTACCCTGGAGCTGGTGGCCCATATGCCCTGGTCCTGTGATCCAGAACAAGTGCTGCCATGTATATAAGGATACCTGCTGCTGACAGGAAAACACGAGATGCCATCCGCAAAATTCAAGTGCAGATCCAGGAAGTATATACTGGGAAATTGCCCAGGTATTCCTGGTTGCTTAGCTACCCTTGTTCCCAAACTTGAGTGGCTGCTCTGAAGCAGAGCTGTGGATTTCCACACACGGATGGCGAGGGTGTCACCCTGGCGGTGTTGCTCTGCTGTCTCAACAGCTGGTGTTTGTCTCCACAATGCCAAGGCCTGCTTGGTTCCTGGAGCCGAGCAATGTGCTTTCCTTTTCTGTTCCCACTGGCTGTGAGCTATTCCTGTGCCAGGAGAGAGTACAGGGAAGACATTTCCCCAGGGTCAGGTTTTCATCTGTGGGGTATTTGTTATTTACCCTGCTCTCAAGGCTACAAATAAGAATGGAAAGAGACTACTCTTGCACAAACGTCAGTGATGGCTTTTCACTTCAGGATTTTTTTCTTTCTTTGGTGTTTGCTTGCTTGATGTGTTTTTTTGGCAGCATTTCTTTCATTTGCCCATTGATCTTTATCAGCTAAAGCAACCTGGTATTTTTTGTAGAAAATTTGTGTGATGGACTCACCAGCCTTCTAAACATCTTAGGGATGGGAGCTGCTCTTCCACTTTGAATTTGCCTTGATCAGGGTCAGAAATGAACCCAATAGGGTCATGCTTTTGCCTTAGGAGACGTAGGGAAAAATAGTCCAGCTTTCATCCTATATATTTTAATATGAGTCCGGGTCATTAAAAGTGTTAAAAATGTGGAATCCCAGTATACAGAGAGGAATGTTTTTGATAGTAACCTCAGTTTGATGCCTCCTGGTTTTCGCACATTATTGATGCTGTCCTTTGGCCAGTTCTGTACCACCTTTGATACTCAGTCCTCCTCTACTAACTACTCTTACCTATTTCATCATAAATAATAGTTTTTCAAGGCACTATATGATATCCTTTATCCAGAAAACAGATTTTCAAGAAAATGTAAAATTTTGTTTGATTGATCTGTTGTTATGGAACATGCCCTGCTGGGCTTTTTTTCTAGTGATGTTTTCCTCCATATCTTTTTTCTTTATTTTTGCATATTTAAATATTTTGATCAATGAGATTATCAGTTCTCAGATCACTCTTTCTGTCTTACATGGTCCTTGTGTTTGTTATTTTTCAGCAGATTCTACTTTCTCTGTTTTCATTACTTTTCATTTAAGAAAAATTACATGCTTTCACAACCTGGGATGAAGATAATTCAGCCTCCCTGTGCCTTCTTGGTCCAAGCCTAGTGCATATTGGGTGACTTTTATTTCCATCATTTAATTCTTTGTCTTTTTTTCTCCAGTGTTAAATTTTATTAAAACCAAGGCAAAATATTCAGTTGTGTTTGGGACATAGATTTGTTAGCTTTCACATCTTAACTGATTTATGCTATGTCCATTAATTCTCTCTTTGTTTGCTTTATTTGTGACCAAAGTCTTGTCCAAGTTTCTGATCCATTTTCCTGCCCTTCTGCATTGCTCTGCATATTTCTCTACCCTCTTTGAAATCTGTCCAGTTATGTCAGAAGTTCTGTCCTCTTTGTTTTTCCCTTGCTTTAGGATACAGATGGGTTTTGCTCCCTTTGACTTAATAAAATTCCAAGATCTTCTCCAATCTGAGTCCACCAGCTCTTTGGTTTGTCTTGCTGGTAGTTTTCTTTGTTTCTCTTCTAAAATAGAAGGCCTTACTTCAAGACTAAGTGGTTTTTTGGTTTGGTTTATTCTGGCATGGACTGTGTGTAATAAGTGCTCTAGGGGGTTGAGATCAGTAAAATTCCTTTCCATGAGCTTAATTCAGTGATTTCTTTATGGCTGTTTGTGATGTCCCAGCAGTGGGGCTGGTACACATTTTCCATCCTCCTGGGAACTTTCAGCAGAGATGTCCAGGATAACACTGTCCTAGAAATTTCTCATAGTCCTCTGGGTTGCTTGTGAGGTCAGTTAATTGTAGCACTGATATCCCTCTTCCTTAGCTGATCCATAGATAACACTATTACAGCCTTTAAAATAGTCCCTCATCCTGCTGGAGCAGTCTGCAGTCAGATAAGAGCTTCAGTTTGTGTCCCAAGTGTTACGCAGCTCTGTGTATTGCAAAAGAGGTGTCATGAACTGCAGATATGCAGGTGTCATTCATTTTTGGAGCTGCTTTAAAGTTACATGGCCACTCGGATTTGGTGTTCCAGCCCAGGTAATGAATTGTGCAGTTCATCTCCAGAGTAGCAGAATCACAGCCTTCCACACGTGCTGTCCTGGCTCACATGCTCATTTGTAAGAATTTATTTTCTTTTCACGGGATAGCAAGAAAAAATGGCACCTGTTGTTGGCAGTTTTGCCCTCTCTGATGTCTTCAGATCTCTTACTTTTCATTTCAGTAAATAGGCGAACACTGGTTGCCTTCTCTAAGGTGAGAGGCACAAAACTCCAGCTAAAAATGGTTGTAAGTTCTACAAAAACGCCGGAGACAGAAGTGAGAAGTAAAGCTGGTATGACATGTAGTATGTAGTTTGGGGGATGTTGCCTTGTATGAATGAAATCTGTCTCTCTCACTCCTGTTCACACTTGCAACTGCATGAATGTCTGTTTAATGCTTGACAGACTGTTTCAATTGGGTTATCCATTATTCTGGCACTTTTCTTTCAGATTTAAAGCCCTCATTTACATGGAGAGGAAACCCTTTTCTTTCTTTCTCAGATATTTATGAGTGGAAGAACTATTTTTTACCTTATACTTTATCTGTAATGATCTATCACACATTGTTTTCTTTTATTTCTTCCACCTGAAGCTGTTTTTCTCCTGTTTATATAGTTTTCTCTTAAATCCAGTTAAGATTTCTCAAGTAAAATGTTCAGTTGGGAGTAGGAGACTGTAACCAAACCTCTTATTTTAATTCCCATCACTCTGCTCCTTTGTCTTTCTACCTGGCAATTCAAAGTCTGAACACTTTCTCCAGAAACCTTATGTCAGAAGAGACAACCTGGTCTTTCTAATACTGAGATAAAAAATGAGCATGAGACCTTAAGTGAAAGGTGTCACTTCTCTGTCAGGGAAATGAAATAAATCCACGTGGCTTGGAGAAAATAGAAAATAGTTTTGCAAGGACCTGTATAGATTCTTGCAACCAGAGCTTTAAAAGCAGACCAACTTCTTATTTAAAGAATTTAAGAATTGTGCAGAAAAAGTTGAGTGGCAGTATGTGGCAGCCTAGCGAGAAACGTTCCCTGCCTTGAGTTTAAAGATGGCCAAAGTTCTCAGAGAAAGGAAGAAATATGTCTGGTAGTAATGGAACAACAGTTGCTTTTTCTCATTTACAGAAAATTTGCAAATAAAGTTGCCCTTTCTGGTGGCTGGACAGAGTATGGATATCTAAGCATATAAATTTACCAGCTTCGTTCTCTAGTTAGGCTGAAGTTTGGGTGGGTTTTGTGTGTTGGCATCATGAAGACTTCATTCTATGTGAGTCTTCACCCAGAGGACGATTATGCCTTACACAGTCAGTGCATGCCTTTCACTGTATTAACCTGGCCTTGGCTTTCAGTTTTGGTTGAAGACAATGGAGTGTGTTTACTTAGGCAAGAAGAATTCGGTCCTGATTATTTTAAAATAGTGACTTTTTTCCTGGCCAGTCTGTAAAAATAGAGTTACTTTAGAGAAGATTTTTTTTTCTCTCTAATCTGTTATATCCTGACTTTCAGAAATCAACCATTTCAGTCCTGACTGTTTCGTTTTTATCTGGAAAACAGCCATTACTTGTCTAGCTAAAGTTCAGTTTGTTTAATGAGTGTGTTACTCCTGCAGGTAACTTGTCCTGGAGTGCTGCTGAAAGACAAACAGGAACTTTATCTCAGTGTCTTTGTACTTGGGCAGTACAAAAAAACTCAATGTGTCCCTGCAGTGTTTCCACTCCTCTTTCAAGAAAAACTAGTATTTGAAAAGGTAAGATATGTCAAGAGCTGATACACCCCAAAAATACCCCATCACAAATTCTGCAAAAATTGTCTGCAAAACCCATGAGCACAAATAATCACACTGAGGATGGTGCTGTATTTTAACTCCTGCTTCTCTTTAACACAAACAGGGGTATGCCTGTATTATCCATATGGGGACTCAAGAATTATGTGTACTGAAGATTCTAATGTATGATGAGACTTTTTAGGTGTTTGTTGATTCTTTTGTGAACTGTCCTTTCTCAGTGTCTGTTTTCCTGGCTTGGAAGGGACTGAATGTTTTTGTTCTAAAAATTATGGCAAGGTGAAGAACAGAGACTATACAATATAGGAGAGCCAACTTAATTTAGTAGAAAGATAAAATAGCAGCTCAAGCCTTTTTGGTGACATCCTACTCCCTTTGAGATACTTTTTTCCTGGTTTGTCACCAGAATTCCCAGATTGGTACTCTGGCCCTGTAATTTATAGTTGTTTATCACATATTCTGAGTCCCTACTAGCTTCATTATTAGTACCACAGGGATAATGAAACACAGTATCTTACAGATATGATCTGGCTTCTTGACTACCTATGAATAATAATACTTTGCCCTTTCTAGTTCTTTTCCTTTAAGCATTCCCCAGCACTTTGAAAACCAGGCTGAGTAAACTTCAGTGATGCTCTGGTGAAGTGGGTAAGAAACAAACAGTGATAATTTCACTACCTGCTGAAGAGCAGAAAAGACCATCGTTCTTTAAAGGCAAACATACCACAAACTTCTTAGGGGAAATGTACTGAATGCTGTTTTCAGTGCCATGTAGGGGACCCCTATCCAGTGCAACATCTTCCCCTATTCCTTGCCATCTATTCACATGGGATTCAGGTTAAAAAAAAATCTGAACAGGAGACTGAAAAGTCACCTCTGTGAAAATGAAGCTTAAAGCATTACTAATAAATTAAAGAACATTCATCTATCAGAACTGTAGTACATTCAGCAATTTATATTTCTCTCTTGAAATTGTCATAGACAGGACTTACCTCTACATCTTCAACTCTCCACAGTAAATTATTTTCACAATTTAAGTACAGAGAGGTAACTCTGTATGGATAGAAAGTATATAACATAACTGCTGGCTTTCAATGAATTTGATCATGTTCCAAATGATAATTTAAGTATCCTTTCTTTTTCCAGTGGGGATAGGACTCCTGACAACCACCTTGGCAAGGAAGAACATTGGTTTTGGGGGTTTTTTCCCCCTCTCTCCCCAGAGGTCCATCTGATTACTTTGACTGTGCCATTATTATTATTATTATTATTTCTTTTTCAGGCATTTGCTAATATAGTTGATCCTGGAGACCTTGTGAAGTTACTGGAATGTAGGTTCTGGTTTTTTTGTATACTATGTTGTCTCCATTAATGTCATGCATTTATGGGCTCTAAGGATGTTTTGGAGGTTTAAATTATGTGATAGTTTTTCTATCAGGAGCCTGTTCTCTGGAAAACTAGTGGGTAACCACTGTCATCTAACAAAATGCCTCTAGAAATGTATGTTACATGCTTTGGAACAGGAAAAGGGTAAAAAGTCATAAGTGTTTGAAAGTCCAGCTGGTTATCTGATAGTGGGTTCCTTTATGTGGTCATTTATTTGATTAATTTTCAAATTATATAAGGATAAACCTCCAAGTTTTGTAAAATTATTCTTTTCATTTTTAAGAAAATTATATCTTGCCACATGTGTATAATGAATTGCCATGAGAAAACGCTGACCTGAACTCAAACTGCAGGAATATGCACCCTCACACTGGGAGTTATCTCTAAAGGGGGCAAAGCTTGCATAATCTTCTTTAAAAGAGGACAAACTTGGCAGCAGATAGAACTTACCAAGTTCCAAGGCAGATTTAGTGTTGTCATTTGTACCCTGCTAATGCCATTGTGTTCATCTCTGATATTTATGCAAGCTGTACTTAATTTTATCTTACTACTGGTGTGGTGGAACTAGCGCAGTGCTGTGCAGTGCTGTGAAGCTCAAATCAGTGATCTGTTTTTCTTGGGCTTTGACTATGGGGATTTTCATTTTAGTTTTTTTTAGCTCATGCAAAAACTTTTTTCCCTTCTAGTTGACACAGCAGTACTTGAACTAATACAGCTCGTTCCTCCAGGTATGGGATCAGTCTTTTCATAAATTATGCAGTTTAATAGGTGAATTTCCAGGAGGACATTGCCCATTACAGCACAATCACTTTTTCCAACACACAAACAACATAGAAAGCCCTTCAACAAATAGTCCTCTGAATATAAAATGTTAATAGATCAAGAGGATCTCATTCTTGAAAGAGAATAATAACCGAATATTTAAATGTATCATACTCAGGCTTAGGAAAGTGATAATATTTTAAAAATGGAAAATAAACTGAAATCACCCAGTGCATAATTATTAACTGCATCACAATTCACTTGCAGAGAGGCTGTCTGTGAAATTTCAGAGTGCATAATCTTGTTCTCAGAATGACACTTTTTTCCCTTCCATTTTAATGGTGACCATTGGGAAAACTCTTATCCTCACCATAAGTATTACAGGTCTCTTGGGATGGGTGAAGATAATAAATAGCGATTTGTCATACTTCCGCTATTGGTTTGTGTGATTATAAAAATCTATTTTAATGAAATTCAAGTGTTCCCATGAATAATGTAAATCTGCATTTTATTGGAAATAAAGTCAAGTTTTAAAGGGGACTCATTTGGAAACTGTGGTATTAAAAGCACACTCTCTCACTTGTCCTTAGTACTTTCAAGGAAACTATTGCTTCTCTCAGGTGACTCACCAGACTGTTTACTTGAAGAAATGTAGTGAATGAGGATATTTTTCATGAGAAGATAAAAGATCTTGCATAAGGAATTTATTTTCAGGGCTCCGAGATAAGTGTGATACAGCCCAAAATAAGCAAGCAAGATGGCTGCAATAGCACAAGTTACATTTTTTTTGCCATACACATTCAAGGGTTTATCTCTAAAGAAAAGCTTTTTTTTTTTGAAAAGTAGCAAGCCAGGGTATTGAGAAAATCTTGAAATAATTATTTTGATGTTGCTTGTGTTTCTTTCTTTCTGCTGCTATTACTATTCTGTAGTATGGAATGATAGTTTTACATAAGGGATTGGCTGCCGTTAAAAAAATACTGATTTTTTTTCTGTGGCATGGAAGGGAAAGAAAGAAGAAAACTACTGAAAAGTTGCTTAAAGAAAACTTTTCATGTGTCTGTTATAGAACAGTTAACACAATCTTTAATTTTTTTTCCAGTAGCATTGAAACATAATTTCATAGTAGATTCTGCACATTTTTGCTGCTGATTTAACTTGATGAGGTTATTTCCTAGTGTGATAGGAGTTTTAGAGCCATGCTGTTAATTTGTGAAGAGCAAAATGTATCCTGGTTTCAACATGGCTATGTGTGTGGTGTCTGTGCTGTATGGCTTTGTCTATTTTCCAATTAAAGTATGTATTTTCTTTTTAGTGGGAAAAGTTCTAGCTACATATGAAGAAAATACAAGAGATTTCCTGTTCCCTGACCCTAAGCTTACCCATGGGCACCGTGGTTTAGAGCGTGAGATTTTAATGAAGAGGTCCCCATTTTTCACAGTGAGTGAATGTCTGTGGATTGTATTTATGACACAGTCTGCTTCACTGAAGAAACCCCTTGAACTGCTTCAAATGAAAAGCCATTACTTCTGACAGATTTTGCCATTTTAAGGTGTTGAATGTACAAATCCACAGTTGAACTTCGGGGAAAGTAGAATCTTTTTTTCAAAATGCCTCAAGAAATTATTTAATGTGAAAAAGTTAGTTTCCACTTGGTTTGCGGTGTGGCACCATGACATGTCTCCATTCTGTTTAATGGAGAGATTAAAAAGAATCTCTCTGTTCCAGCTGGTAGTTGAAGGGATGCAGGAGAAGAGGGAGATGTCACACTGACTTCGTGGTTCTCAACAGATAAACCATGTAACCCTTCTCCTTGGTCCCTCTCCCTAGCATTTTGGAACAGCAGCTAATTGGCAGAATGAGTGCAATGAATTAATGCTAATTTTCTGGAGATAAGGGCTCAAGTACATATTAAATGAAAATAAATTCATTTCACAGTGCCCTTTCATAAAGTTTGACTGTTGAATCTTAATTGTCACCAGAATAACCCAGGGAAGGCACTTTAAGGAGGATGGTGACGATGTGTTTTGGGGTTTGTTTTGTGTGGTCTATTTTGGTTAAGTTTTACTGCTGGATTGGCAGGACATTTGGATAGGGACTCAATTACCCTGTCAGTTGTGGTTGGACTAAAAGCACGTGGGAGGAGGGAAATGCTGATTAAAGTTCATTGGTATCCTTTAGCTGGTGTAATCTTTCCCCTGAAAGGGCAACCTGGAAACTGCCCAGACACTTGTGATTAGAAGTGCTAATTTGGTGTCTAATGCTGTGTTACATTTGAATGAATTGAAGTTGTGATTTTGTGATACAAAATGTCTGATTCTGTAGCAGCTTAAACTGTCCCTGCAAAAACAACCGCTATTTTTTGGCCGTGGTATCTCTTTGATCTGGCTCATGACCATGCATCATGGTGTGGCTCAAGAGGTGGGGTGGTACTGTTTTCCTTTCATGCTGCTCGTAGAATAGGTACTTTCCTGGTGTTGAGGAAGAATAGGGAGGTAGTAACAAATGAGGTTGTTTCAGCTAAATGTTTTTAGATGTTTTGTGAACAGAATATAGTGAGTCTTTGTAGAAGCAGAGCCCCTAGGGGAGTTTGATGGTTTTTGTCAAACTGAGTTCTTTAAAACAAAAATTACGTATTTTCTAATAGAGAAGGTGCCATGATTTGTGAGCTGTGAGAAGATGTGGTCAGAGTAATTTGGATGTGTAGGTGATGCATGATGACACTGTAGTAGCTTTAAAAAGTTGACTGATGGAAGACACAAATGTACTTCCAGGTCCTTGGGAGCAGTGCAAACAAAATCCATCTCTGCCCTGGAACATGGACTGTAGAAGCCTTTGTTGCTCTGTTCCACCTCCATAGCTGAAAGTACAAGAGAGGATTTTGGCATAGTGACCCCCTTTTCAGGAGTAATACAGAAGCTGTGTTTGATGGCATTGGAGGGAGGCTCCCAAGAGGAACTTCTTGTTCCTCTCCTTGCTTGCCAAATGGAATAACTGTGAAAGGATTTTTACCTCCAGTAGAAATGCAGTCTCAAGTGCCTCCATCTTCCAGTGTTCCTGAGCTTTACTGGCAAGTGTCTCCTGCTAAGTCTGTCAGCACGAAGCACTGGATGTGAATGCTAAGCAAAAGGAAGTGTTAAACAAGGTTGTGAGAACCCTCACATTATTCCTATGCTAGTGAAGCCATGTTCTTCCCACATGAAAAGTTATTTATAGCCAGATGAGATGCTGAACATTTTTGAATGTCAGCTGTGCTTCAGTGGCACTTTGATTCCCAATAAATTTGTCTTTTATTAAAAAAATAAAGGTAGCAACAGCAAGGTTACGGTTGTGGAGTTCAGATAGGCAGTGACAAGCAGTGTCTGATTAACACTGCTAATCTGCCAGTTGGAAGGAATCCCAAGTCGAGAGGATCAGAACTCCTCCAGAAATCTGGCACTTGGCTGATAATGTCTCTGCCTAAATGTCTTACGAGGTTTACAAACTCAGTGTGCATACAAGACATGCCTCGAGTTATCTCTCCTGGTCCAGTGTTGCCCAGCTGAGGCTCTTGCTGGCTCTTCTGTATTTCTCTGCAACCTTTGCCTTTCAGAATATGTTTATGCCTGGACTGTGGTAGTGATTTCTTACAGATGTTCTAATCTTCATCCCCCACCTTCATGCAGTATTTGCCACATTACTTAAAACAGTTTCTTTTTAGTTATGCTATGCTTCCATTAGCATGCCAGTATAAGGCCTTCTGTTATGTTCATATATAATTTTTTAAACTAGAGTTGCACTCATGCTCCTTACAGCCAAAAGCACATATTAGACTTGCAGTCTTCTAAATATGAACCACCTTTTTACCTTTTCTGTGATCAAATTGCTGATATGTCCCTTCTGTTTAATGATTGGTGCAGGACTGCTCAGTGCTGCAGTCACCACTAAGCCAGAAGCAGAAGATATCCCAAAAACTTTCTGGCTGGATTTTCATTTACAGATGTGTTTGGGGCTATATGACAGTCTTTACATAATGCTATGTTGAATATCCTTCAACAGTCCCTAGTTTGGGAACTGTAGAAGACACAGCAAGTCCTCTGATGGCTTTTGGCCTATGAGTTGCTTCTGACATATCCATGCCTGTGCATTTGAATGCCATCCCATATTCCCTCTCCACAGACTATTTCTTTGAAGAAACTATAGTTTGTGTCATTTTTTAGGTGTGAGCACTTAACAATTTTGTAATTATTTCCAGCCTCTGTAAGAGCAGTAGGTGCTCTATTGCGTTTTATAGTAGACTTGCTAATTCTGATGTGTCCTTTTTTGAATTGTTGATAGCACTTGACAATTCATTAGTAATAAAAATGAGTTGATTAAAGATGATCAGATTTAAAACCTCTTTTATATGCCATAACTTGACTTGATTGAGTCCTGGACTCTGTTAATTGCTATGACTGAGCTTTCTTGGCATTTTTGTCTTTTTATTTCCATAATCTGTCATGGGGCCAGATCAAATTCCCTAATGGGAAATCAGTGTTTAGGCAGGTGGTAGAGAATAGTTTCGTTCATCAATAGACTTCACTCATGAAGTTCCTGCTAATTCTTACTGATGTGGGACAGAGTCAGAAACAGACCCAGCTCCTTTTCATGTTTCAGTGATTCTGTGTGTTCATGTGCACAAATGCCCATGCACTGAGATGCTTCAGGCAGCAAATTCTGTCCATGTTGAGGGAAGAGAGGGTATAAATTTCTAGGCACTTGATTCTCTCTTGGATCCTGCAGAGATGTATAAGATGCATATAGATCATTGCAATTTGTTTATAGCATATGTGGCATTTAGTTCTTTTATGCCTTTTTTAATGCTGCTGTTTGGGATATAATGCTTGTGTGTCATAATCCCTGTCCTTTACACCCAGTAAATTTTGAATGCATTGACCAGTGCTCAGTGAATTTGAAAGGCAATAGTTTTCTGAGGTGTTATGTTCCTAGCCATGGCTGCAGTAAAAGAAGGTGAGTGGAAGAGAAGCTGCTAATAATGTAAAAATGGAGGGAGCTGCTGGCCCTCCCTGGTGTGTGTGTTGTGCTTGACCAGGAGGCCCAGCTGGACCCCACTGATTCCAAGTGGGACAAACTGGGGCTGCCCTGTGGGCAAAGGAGGTTGTGAGGGAGTGGAACCTGATTATGGGATAAGGGAGACCTCCACAGAAATCAGACTCTTCTAGAGATAAAGGAATGAAGGGTATTCTCAGTCATACTGTACAAATGAATAGTTATTTGCAGTGTGATTGACTGATTAAACAAGAAGTTTTTACAAAAGAGATGGCACAACTGAGACTATTCTCAGCCAAGTTTACAAAGTTAGCATTAATGAAACTTCTATGACTGAAATTTTTATCGATGCCATATAGCATAGCATGAAAAATCTTTAAAAGTGCTTTTGACCAAAAAAATGCATTAAAAGTCAGACCTTAATTGTTGTACAAAAGCAGTGTAATCATCTGTAATTGAATTGTCAGAAATGCAAATGTTAGCATCTTGACATTTACCATTGCTGTTCTGTCTTTTCTAATTATCTTTATTAAAGGCTGAAATTAACAAAGGAAATGGCTGAAAATTAGGAATGGTTTGTTACATTAGGTGACATTTACCTCTTTGATACCCTTTATCTTGAGTTGGAGCTTGATGTTCAATTATTGTCTCTCTTCTAGGGAATTGCACCAAAATTGAGATTTTCTACAATCTCCCTTATTTCAGACAGTCTGTTAAGCCCAGGAAGGAGTCACATACAGGTTAGCACAATTTAATTGTTTGCAATTTAATTTCTAGATTTAATATTGATAGCCTTGCTTCCAATTTTTGCATGTGCTGCTCACTTCAAACTTTCCTCATTCTATTGTTGTGGTTAAAGCAGGTATCACAGGTGCTTGACAACTTGATTAAATTTTTAATCAAGTATGAGTAAAGAGTGGGTTTGGTGCATGACAGTAGATGCTGAGAGTTCCTTGAATGTGAAACAATTATCAGCTGCTGTGTTCTGTGATCAGCTGAAGTGTCAGTCCCTGGTGTATTTGTACATGGGAAGATGCCTTCTCACCATTTGTTACTGACACTTAAAATTAAGGACAGTGAAAACTAGGTGAAGTTAAAGAAGGTACATTATTAAACCAAACCAATTAATTTAATTGTTTTCCATTACTATATCATTGACAGTAATGGAAATGCAGATTTTTGTTGAAAGGGCTGTCACCTATATTAATCTGGAAATGCTGCTTTTGCAACTAAAGGTGAAGTAGCACTCTTCTCTGGTCTCACAGATGGGAATTTTGGTTTGGATTTCTGGCACAAGCTGCCATGTAAAGTTACTCTTACATCCTCCCTTTTTTGCTGTACTATTGAAAAATGGTGCAGCATCATTAAAATGGAATGGTTGTCAGGAAGGCTTGGTGCAAAGACACTCAGGTGACTTTGACCTGTTGGTGGCATTGCTAATGGCTTCAATGAGAAGTTTCTTCCGGATTTAGCCAATGAAATGTATCGAGACAGAAGAAGAATTAAAAATCAGTGAAAATTGTCATTGTCAGAAAAGTGGCTTCAGTGAAGGTGACTTGAATAAGGGCAATTTGATTTAAAATTTACACTGCTCCTAAAAGTATCTATGAATGGCAGCTCAGATTTGCTTGTGCTGCAGTGAAGGTTCAGTTTCACAACTGGTCTAAGCCAGAAGCAGCACCGCCTGCTTCTGATGAAGCTGAGATTAGCCTTAGAGAATTAGGTCTGGCTTTGTGTGGGCCAAGTCCGTGCTGTGTCTCACTATGAGCTGCACAAGTGGGAATTCAGAGAAGGAGTGGTGGGAGTATTCTGTGTGCTGCCAAGTTCAGACTCTGTCAATGCAAAACAAACACACAACCTCAGCCTCACCCAGCCGGTGGCTGGGTGCAGAGGGAAAGGCTTGAAAGCAAGCTGGACATTTTATTTCTGGCTTCCTCTGAACCGAAGCAGTACATGCAACATTCAGATTTAGGGCTAATGTCAAATAGCTCCAGCTTGAATAAGAATTTCTGACAGGAAGAGCATTATTTTTCTCGACTAAACACTACTTCTTGCTTATAACTCTTTAAAGAACTAGTAAATTCACCATGATCCAGGAAAATATAAATTTTAGAGAATGTAGTTGCACTTCTTTTGGAGCTTTAGGCAACTCTAAATGCATATAATTTAAAATATTAACTAGGCTCCTATTTTAATTCATATCTTTTATTTTAAAGGGTAAGAATTTTAAAATAAAAGCTTAAACAGATGAAAATATGCTTCAAATCGGTGTATGTCTAATTCGGGTAAAGTTTGTATTAAAGGAACTTGTGACAAAATTCAGTTTAATTTTTACAGTCTCCACTAACTGTGTGAGAAAGCTAATTGAGTAAGTATCAGACACTTGACATCTAACATGTAGCACTGGGTGTTTAACCTTCTTTTGGTTTCAGAGAAAATGGTCAAAACGTTGTTTTTTAAATTGCTGTTTGATTATAGTTTCGTGAGGGGAACTTCAGCTGCCATGGCTTCTCTTTCTGTTAAAATTATTAATTCCTTCTTTGCATTATGTTCAGCGATCTTTATCCTACCCGCTGTCAAATCAGATAATTTCTCTTCTTCACTTGAGGCTGATGTGAACTGGGTGCATCATTCAACCCCGAAAGGAAAGATGCACCCAAAGCTACCGAAGAAAAACCCTCCCTCGGCTGAGCAGGGCGGGCAGAGCTCGGCAGTGAAGAGCTACGAGCGGCCCACGATCGCCTCCAAGTCGCGCTCCCCGTCCCCGTACACCAAGCGCCGCATGTGCGAGCTCTCGGAGGAGGCCAGGCAGAGACTGGCCCATCTCAACCTGGGGCCTCACGAGTTCAGGAGAGACACTGACAAACCTCCCTTTGTCATCAGGCGGGTTCGTATTCGCTCCGAGGCGCTTCCGGCTTGAGCTCAGTTCAAATATTGTTCTTTCACTAAACAGCACTCCAAAAATTCATTCAGCTCTTAGTTTAGATGAATAATTTTCCTCTCCTTAGCAGTCTGTCACAGAGTGATTTAAATGTAAAATTAACTAAAATAAAATTTCTTTTATCCACTTTAGTAACAGGCAAAGATCAAATTCTTTCATGAATATCTTGGTTAAATTCTCTGAGGCCCCATTTCTTTTCTTCCAGCACACTAGACAGGATAATAGGTGTATAAATTCAGCTTGGAAGTAATTGATATTAGTATTAAAAATTCCTGAATAAGACTTTAAAGAAAGAGTGTCTAGTCACATTATGAACACTTGCACTTCCTCTCTTTCAACTTTTTTTTTATGTTGGCATCCTGTGATCTTTGGAACACTTCCTTTGCTCAGAGCTACATCTCAAACACTTTGACTTAGAGTTCATAACATAAGGACTTTTTGCCATACATGAAAAATTGTCCTGAAATGAGGTACTTAGTTAAAGAAATTGTGTGTAACTCTTTTTAAAATGAAGGGGCTACATTTTTCAGCCTCTTGGAGGATCATATACTCATATTTTTTTTTCCCCCTCCTGATTTTTCTTCTTGTTGCAACAATCCTCTGTTTTTAGAAAATAGCTTTGCATTTGTAGAGGCAAAAATGGGATTGTTCATATTCTGTGCTGTGACATTATGATTTGTCTACAATTCTGGGCACTTACCACAACCAGTTAGATAACTAGTGGTTAAATAGCTTTTACCTTATCTTTTTGCTTAGTGTTGGTACTAATGAATTAATAATATGTTGTCAAAGTTTAGAATTGTTTTCCATGTTTTATTCTACATACAGCTACCCTTTAGAAATTAAAAATGGCCTTAATAGGTCATTAATCATTCATCAATCTTCTGTTTCTCTCAAATATTTTCCTTTTAACTCCTTTGATTCAATTCTTCTGGTTTTTGATCTATAGGTGAAGTTCACAGTTTAATTATAGCATTATTAACACTGATTATTGATTTTCAATGCTTCGTTATGTTTGTACAAAAAAAAGAGAAAGCTTGTCCCTTAATTCAGCATATCCTGACTCTCGTGGCCTTTCCAGATTGAGAATGCTCCTTTTAGGGCATCTTTACTGCTGAGAACTCTTTTGGCCTCGAGATTTTGTGTTACATGAAGATTAAAATTGGGTTACGTTAAATGTAACTTTTTAATTAGGAAGAGATTCAGATCTCTCTTGGTGAGATCTGAGCTGTTTAGAATAAATATGAGATACCAAGAATTGTTTAAAAAGTCTGCAGACATTACAGATGAAGGAGAAAATATCTGTATTTTCTTTTTTTGAGCAATAGGATATTCAGAGTTTTCTAGACATTTCTAGCACCATTTTTATTTATGCACAGTAATGCTAATAATGCACATGAGACAAATGTTATGAAAATAGTCTGAAACAGTATTTAAATAAAATAAAATATTTCAGAAAGTACTAGTTGTGATCTTATGAACAAAACCAGAAAAACCAGGAATTGATACATCTTCTACTGAGCATTTTAACGGTGTTTTTGCTTCAGATTGGACAACCAAGTCCTGGTGCTAAACTTCATCCCTGGTGTTCCCTGCGAGAAAGCACAGCAGAAGCCTGGACCAAGGCACCTCCATGTCAGTATTTTCTACTATATATCTCATTAATGCTTTTGATTTCTTCAGTGAGTTATTTTATTGGGGCGTTTTATTATTATTTGGTTTTTTATTTATTATGAAAATGCCAGTCTGTGATGGAGAACAAGCTGTTAGTTCTTCCTAGGAAAAGGAAGAATACTGAATAAATTACTGCTCCAAAGGGTGCCCTTGAATAGTTCTTTACCTCATGAAGCTTGGAACATAGTTCTACATGGTGTGTAAGTAGGAGGAGGGAATTCCAAAGCCCAGACAAGTGCTCTGTTTCACTCCACTTTTTTTGCTGACGTGGATGGTGAAGCAAATCTGCACCATGGTTTGTGGGTGTGTTGATCAGGCTTGGATATTGATTATTTTGAAGTTCAAGGACTCTGTTGCTTCAAAAATGAATAATGTTTATTTCAGCAGTATTTGTGAGTAGTTGATCAGTGACTTGCCATTATTAAAGAGCATCCAGGATGTGCTCCAATATCTGCTTCAGCATCCTTTGGTATCAGTAAGTGAGAGTTTAATAAAAAGTGTGGGACCAGAAATTTAGGGAAGTGCCCTAAAACTTAATTTTATTGCATATGTCTGACAATATGAGGATTTTAATGAGTCTCATCAGTATTTATGTGTGCTCTGCCTCATTTTTATTTCATTTCCTGACTAATTATAATTTGCTATACAGCAAATCATTATGAACACGTTATTTTACATTTGTTCTTTGTCATTGCACTGGGTGCTGGATTTTAAAGGTTTCACATCCCCTTTGGGAACAGACTTGCCACGCTGTGATACCTGGATAATGTAACAGAGCAGATCATCTGATACCATTGCACACTTCCACGATGAGCTGGTGGTTTCTGGCCAGTAGTTAGGAGACCAAAATCAACCTCAATATTAATATCCAGAGGATTCTTTGGTCACCTGGCTGCGTCTTGAGGCTTTACTGTAACTTGTGAAAAAAACAGATTCCTACGATTAGAAATCTTAATGCAGACCAGTGCTTTTTTGCTTTTCCTGGGTCACAGTGTGAGAGTTGTTCAGTACAGACTGGTAGAACAGATCAAGAAGGCAAAGTTAATGCCAGTCCCTGGGGGATGGGGTGCATATTGACACTGGTGAAAAATCCTAACCCAGTATGGGCCTAAGAGTTTCTCCCATGTATGTTTCCCTGGGCTTCATGTCTGTGGATCAATGGTGAGCGGAGGAATGCAGAGGTGATAGGTGGAGGGAGAGTCACAGGGAAACTTGTCCAGAGAGGATTAGTAAGGTAACATAAATGGGAATTTTTGGCAATGGTAGAGCTTGTTTTGATACTGATTTAAGCAATGAATAGTGTAACAAAATGTGCCACTTCTGTCTGTGCAGAAGATGGTGCCCGCACTGATTCATTATTGCAAGCATTGTATTCTATTCAATATGAAGTCATGGCTTTCATCTAAAGAAAGTAATTTCCTGAAATATACTGAGGAGACAATATATAATAATCATAAATTGCTTTAGTTTTGTTTGTGAAGAGAAATAAGATGTTTTGTGAAAGATTTTGTAGAATTCAGGAAACTTTTTTTTTTAATTTCTTCTGTCATGAACCTTTTTTCTTTCTCCAGATCCTTCTCTTCTTGGCAGCTACAGACCCAAGAAGGCTGAAGTGAGTACTTTGAAGTGTTATTGCTTACACACTGTTTTTTGGAAAACTCCAAACTTCCCAATACTTCTTGGATTGTCTTGCATAGGTATTTTTGAAATTTTATCCACTGTAGTATCAAAAGCACGAAAAAGGATATTTTAAATCTGATGTAGCCTAGTTAAGGCCTGCTGGCAGGTTATTTACAAACAGTAAAAGGAAACTTAGTACTTTGTAAAGTTGGCTGAAAATACAAAACTTGCTTTTTCTTGGCATTAAGGCTTGCAGCAAGGCCATAGAGGAGCCTTTAAAGGCAGCTTGTGTTTGCCTTACCAGTTATTGTGAGAGCATCCTTCATTCTGGAATTGTGTGCAAAGGTAGCACTGGTACACCTGGCAGGCCACTGCTGTTGTACTTCATGTCCTTTCTTTTTCAGATTTTAGCTTCTTTGTGTATTAAAAGAATCTGAAGATTAATGTCAGGGTTCTTCTGGGTTTTATTCTTTACATTCTCATTTAGTTGTTTTTTTGCCAGTACTGTAGAAATTGTGGGTTTAGGCATTTAATTATGTGTGCCCTCTCAAATTTCCTAATGGCTGGGAAAACTGATGATAACTGGGAGGAGGAAAGAAAGGGAATTATAAGGATAAACCTTGATACATACGTTAAGCACACTTTTGTCATACTTTGAACTTTTATTGCCAAGGACTGTAGTTCTGTGTACCATGTGAGTCTAATATATTGTGCCACCTCTGGATTGTTCCATGAGTTGTGTAGACTCTCAGGCATTATTCTGAATCTGTGAGATTCCTGGGAAGGGTAAGCCTTTAAGTTGTGCACTCAGAAAAGTTGATAAAAGGGCTGTTGCAGTAGAGTTTGACATAAGATGGTGTTAGTTACCAACAGGGAGAGACTTGTTGATTTATTTTAGACTATGGATTTTTGTATGAAATAAGGGCCCTTGTTCTTTCCCCCAGGAAACAGATATCCCTGAATGAATGTACAATCTTTAACCTTTCAGTCTGAGAAATAAAAACATGAAAACTGTACATCCTGATGTTCATAATAAATTTTAGTTTGGTGGGGAATTTTTCAGGCCAAATCTACCTGTGGAAAAGGCTTGGACAGTTCTGCTGCTTCCAAGGAGGATGTGAGCTCAGATCCACCCAACAGAGAGTCCCATTCTGCTGCTTCATTGGAGCATCCAGCACCTCCAGCAGTTCAGGAACCTTCTCTGATTTCTGTGCTGAGTCGATCTTCTCTGAGGGAAAGGTAAGGCCCTGGTTTTGTTCATGGCACTCTGGAATTAGGAACATGAGCAGATGATAACAGTGCCTACATGACCATAGTTTGCCTGTTTGGATGTGTGAGGGCTGAAGAGACTGAAAAATCTTCCTGCAACAGCTGAGTTGTTTGACTTTTCCTTCTGCTGTGTTTGCCATCACCTCTCTGCTTAATGATTGCAATCCTAATAACGTGGCAGTGAAAATCTCTGAAATGGTGACACCCCAGATTTTAGGCTGCCAATGCCCATCTGAAACAGAGAATGATTAAATGAATCATCACTGTTTCAGAGTGATTGGAATCCCAGGGATGTAAATACAGATACATGTTAAGTAAGCTTTACAGTAGGTTCTTGGAAACCTTTTTTCCTTCTGACTTCTCAGTGGTGTTCCTGAGCACATACTTGTGGCTGTGCTGTACTCAGATGTGTGACTGACATGCTTGGGCTAGCTTTAATCTACTCAGTGTGTTTTTTTCCAATCTTTTCACTTTGTTGACATCCTAAGATTTTGGTTTTGAGTTTTTGAGTTGAAGTGTGGACCTATGCAGCAATTGTATGTGTATTAATTGCTATATTTCAATTATTTTTCTTAGCTATCTCCACTGACCCCGGTGGGACTGGGTTGGGAACAGTTTCAAATATCCCTCAATTCAGTGGATTTCAGTCCCTGGATTAATGTTTTGGGCAAGCTTCACAGCTTCAGTGTCTTTGAGGGTGGGATGGAAGATATGTCAAAAAGCAACAGATGGTTTCATGCTTAAGCCCTCCAGTCCTTCAAGGAGAGTACTCCCTGCGTCCTGCTGAGTAGAATGTGTTCTTGTGCTTCTCTTGTGCATTCAAGCAATAAGTTACTGGTTGGCTTTCTGGGAACAGAAAAGCTCTATGCACAGCTAGGCCTGAGTAAGCCAATACATTAAATAACTGGGCGAAACTAAGGATTAAACTGATGACCCGTCCTAAATGCTGAAGTTGTGCTTTGGTGACCAGTTCACACTCTGTTACCATTGGCACCAAGTTAGTCCATGCTTGCAGGTTGCATTTTACAGCCTACACACAGCCTAATGCTTGTTTCCAAAGTAGAGAAACTGTCTCAGTTTTTTCTTTAAAAAAGAAAAATGACAGATGGCAGGTGGGGACTGAATTTTTAATACACACAAAGATCAGGTTTGTGTTTTAACATCTCCCTCTGCTTGAAAACTTGTTTGTTAGCTGTTTTTTGTAATAGTGTATCCTGAGAAGTGTTACACAGAGATTAGGATGTATCTGGGGTTTGAAGGAGGTTTCTCTGTCATCTTGTCTGCGTCCCCACTCTCCTCTGACAATGTTTGTGCATTAGTTACCCATATCTGGGGAAGAGATACTGTCGTGGTAGCTTTTTTATCCTTTTTTCAGCTGGACTCCTTTTGGAGGGGTTGGGGCTAAATTATATTTCCATTTTATTTAAAGCTGATGGGGTGCCTTCTGTTGATAGCAGGAAAGTCTTCTGTGTTGTGAGCTGCTGTTACATGCACAGTAATTCAGTCGTCTGCCAGTTAATCCTGAACTTGTCTGAATGTTCTTGCTTTTTCTCTTTATGAGCCTCTCTCCAGAAGAGATTTCTGATCTCGTGAAATTATGTTTTTCCTTCTTATTAAAGTAAATGTTCTCAGCTCTTCAGAGCTGTAATATCCCTTTGTGTTAAATATGTAACCATTTACTTCTGTCATCAGAAAAGAAATTCAAAATGAGAAATAAAGGGCATAGTCTAAAAAAAAATTGATCTCTCTTTCGTGCTGCTGAGATAACAATGGTTTTAGCTGATTGTATACTCAGAGTTATACTTGGAATGACAAACATGGTTTAGAGGTCAATGTTTGGAAATGCATGCAAACGCTGCTGTTCAGATCACAGAAACACAGAGAAAATCAGTGCACTGAAAGTATAGCAGTGTTAGTGTAATTGCAAGAATATGGAGTCTTATCTCACAGTATTTGGTGTTTGTTTCCTCAATTTTGTTTTGAATTACAAAGACAAATTGCTTAGCATATCCAGGCTACTATTTTTAATGCTACTCAACCCACAGTCAATATGAAACTTGACTCCCCTCCTCGACCTTTAGTTCCCTCTTTTCCTTTTTTTTTTTTTAAAGTAGTATGAAGTGACTGTCTGCCTTCTTGTGAGTACTTCCCAGAGCCCTGCTGTGTAGTTGTTAAGCCACTGCAATACTTTTCAGTGAGACAGAAATTGGGGTCTTGTGTAAGGTCCTCTGAGCCCTTTTGTATCCTTCCTGTCAGTTTCCAGTCCCTTTCTTTGAGTCTGCTAGAGACACCACAAATCAATCCTCTTCCCCTTTCCTCTGGGATTTCAATCAGAAGCAGAACTGTAAACAGATTTACTATTGACCAAGACAGCCAAGTTTTGAATATTGATTTTTCATACTTTCTTTGTACATTTTCATTATGTGCCTCATCGAAGGAAAGCATTTGCTGATGTTGGAAGCTGGTACTCAGCAGTGATGTGGCCTTACAACCCTGCCGAGATCCCTTCCAGCCCTCACTATTCCATTATTCTGTGAGGTTTGACTGCAGCTCCTGTGCAGACCAGTGGCACACACAGACTTCTAGTTCCTGCCCGTGGTGTGTGCCCCACAGCGTGCCAAGGCAGTTGTTTGGTTGGCTGTGCAGAGATCAGTGGCCTCTTGTGCAGAGAGGATCATCCTGGATGCCTTGGGAAAGAGCGCTGGTGCTCTGTTATTTCAGTACTGCTTCAGGAAAGCAAAACTGGAGTCCAGTCCTTGCTTTCGTGGTGCACAGACATCCTTGTGCACTCCTAGAAGATGGTGTTTTTCTTGGGGACTTACAAGCTAAGCCTTCCTTGCAGCACTGAAACCTGCAGCAAAGTACCTGTCAGAAAGAAAAGGAGAAAAAGTGAGATGGATTCCATAAGGTCAAGAAGTCTTTTGAACAGAGCTGTGTGCTGGCACAAGGAAAACCCTTTCCTCAAGAGACTACAACAATCATGGGAGTATTTGACTATTTCTGTTATGTGAGAGGCAGAGCTACTTCTCGTACATTCGGGATCAAAGGATTCTTTTTCTTACTCTGGAAAAAGCATGCTTCTGCTTTTGTTTCCAGATTGAAGTGCAGTTTGATGGCTTTTTTCATGTCCTCCTGGCTATGCTGCTGCTATGTGATCTTACCTACTATAAAATTTAACAAAAACCTAAGTTCTCTTTGAAATGAGGCAGGTTAAGTGTCTAGATCAGATGCCTTTCTGTAATATTCCTTTACTGTTTTACTACCATCTTTTTATATGGTCTTTTTCCAAGTGCTAGGGAGATAACAGCATGAAGTTAGATATTGGTAATGATAGATATAATGACAGATACTGATAGATATTAATGAAATACTAGATCCTATGTGAAGTCCTTGAAAATACCAGTTACTGGAATTTTTGGCTTCAGTGATCTTGAAAAGTCATGCCAGGATCTTGGGGGTTATTTTTATTGCACAGCAGAATGCAGAAACAGGTGGTTCACCTGGTACTTTAGAGACTGGCATGCATCCTGAGACAGGGTTTGCTTCTGTGAGAGGGTATGTTTTAAGTTTTGAGAACTTCTGCTACAAAGTAGAACACTGAAAAATACTGCAGACTTCTTACAAAAAAAGCTTGCTCTCGGGAGAGGCTGCACCTAGGTTTCTTTCCTATTTCTAGCCATTTAAAAGTCATTATTTCTGATTTTTGGAATTTACTTCGATAGGAAGGTTTTGGGTTTACTAGTCTCACCTCTTGGGAAAGTTTACTTATTTTGCATCCTTTAAATATTAACTTCCAGAATCAGGACTTGAAAATCAGTTATTTCATACTACATTCTGCAAAAGTGAGCAGTACCTAAACCTTGTTTCGTATTTTGACCAACATCTGTACTATTTGTCATCTTCATTGGTTGATTTTGCTGCAGCAGTGAGTAAATTTGAAATTGATTGCTGTCAGAGCCATTTTGTGTATAAATTAATAAATTCAGAGAAGATAGAAGGTAATGGAAAAGCTTCCAAAGAGCATAAGGAGGTGCAGCCAATTTGTGACATACTAATGATTTAGTACCACAATGACTTCAACCTTTTGGGAGCAACTGCTCGGCTGGAGTATTGACTTTCATTGAAATTTCGGAAGCTGTCTGCCATTAAGTTTCACTTTTTGCATGATGTATATTGCCACAGTTTTAAGGGCTGGATGTGAAAAGGAGGGGAGAAAAAAGCATTTACTAATTTAAGAAATCAGCACTGAACATGTCACAAGTGCTTCAATGCCCAACTGTAAACAGGGCTTTTGAAAGTAAGAGAAGCTACATAGAAGGCATGAGAAATTTCACCTTTTTTTTCATTTCCTACTGGAGAGGGAGAGCGAATTGGTACACAGCTAAGCTGTCAGCTTCTGCTTGCAAATATTTAGGCTTCTGTGCTTTCATTTAAGGCCCTGTCTGTGTGCAGTTGTTTCTGCTTCATAGTAGTATCGTGCCAGTGTGAAAGCAGCCACCCTCCTCCACTTGCAGCACTGTGAGAATGTAGGGGCTTTGTGTTGGTATGGCTTCATTACAGCTGATTTCATTCATCAGGCTGCTATGTACAAACAGAGCCTCTAAAACACTTCAGAGCTGCATCACAGCCTTCGGTCACTTTAAGAAAAAGCAAACCAAAATTATGTCCTTGACTAAACAGACCAGGAAAACCCTGAAGCGTAGCCCAGCTTTTCTTCTGTGCCTCCTTACAGACCAGTATGCACTGCAAACTAAGTCCATCCTGCTGAATTACCACTTCATGTCCTCTTAAATGAGAATAAAGCAGCTTCCTTCCCTGCCATGAATGCTGAATAAATACCTGCATAGATATAAAATATGTGAGGTGGTTTTTTTATTTCAGAATTAAATATTTTTGGTTTTGTTGAGACTCTCTCCTCTTCAATGTGTAAGTTCTTGCAAATTGTGTTTTTTTCAGGTTATACTCAGCTTTAAGTGTTCTTACTCCCTCTTCCCCCCAATTACAGTAGCGTTCTCTCCAGTTGTGAATCTGGTGCTACAGGACTTCATTGATTTCTGTCCTCTGATGGTTTGTCCTTGTAGGTGGTTTTGCTCAGCATGAGGTCTGTGTCTTTGCAGCTGATGAATTCTGGTGGAGGCCACATGCACGGAATTGTTCCCAAGGCAGGGAGGTGCCATGGTGGGGGAAGGGGTCACGAGAGCCACTGCAACTGTTCTGCACAAGGCTCTGGCATTAATGCTGCTGATATGAAATGTATTAATATCTCCTGCTGAAATGTGATATTAATGTTTTTGCTGTGTGCAAGTGGATGATTGGATTGTCTGACATTTAAAAATTCCTATTTATTACAGCTCTCAAGTTTGCAAGCTGCTGTTTGAGTAGAGTACACGGGTGGATGTATCCTGTTTGCATTTCTAATGGAGTATTTCATCCTAATGGATAAAATTATACATGAAAATAATCTTTAGCACAAAATCTACACTGTCTGTTTGGCTTATTTTTTTTTCACCAAGGTGGATATTGTCTGTATGACCTTAAAAAAAATCCTTATCTCATAAAAGAAAATAAATGCCTTTTAGTCACATTACAAGGGAAAATGATTCTGTTTCCTTGATCGGACTCAACACAACATCTTTGAAATTAATCTTGAAAAGTTCTCTGATTGATCTGGCTTTTTCTAGGTCACTGAGCTATATTTCCAAAGCGTTTATACAATCTATTGGAATCAATAAACAATTTAAACTGATGTAACTGCAGAATGTTTGCACGTCCCAGGGAAAATTGAAAGTATGACAAAGAATACAGCTGTAGAAGTTTATTTCATTTATCAGGACAAACAGTCATTGAAATGAAATTACTTTCCTTTGAACACTGCAATATGATAGTGTCACCTTAATCATATAAATAAGTAGCTGGTCATTTTAAAGAGTTGTTATTGGTGGTTTTGGGCAATTGGAATCCTTCTATTTATACTCCAAGAAGCTGTGCTATAAAGCCCGTTTTATAAAGTATTTCCAATAGGAGAGTTAGGATATCATAAAAAGGTTTCACTTCAGATTATAGTTATTACATTTTAGGCATGATTTTATTTTAGTTTTTGTTTCAGGCATGGTTCTATTTTAGTTTGTGTTTCAGTTGGTAAATATTAACATTATTATTTAAACATGGATTAGACTCTATAGTTGTTGCTAAAATTAGACAATAAAAATACTAGAAAAGCTAATTAAAAAGAAGCTGATACCATTTTTAATCACACTTAAGG
>VZRQ01006440.1:635253-714239 GCA_013397975.1 Machaerirhynchus nigripectus | reverse complement strand
ATGAAGTTTGGTGGGGGGGGTGGTCTGTGTGGGTGGCCAACATTTGTTATACCACAGCGCACACTAGTGGATTGATCCATAAAACCACCTGGAGAAAGAATTTAATAGTTCTCGAATTAAGTACTTAAATCTTCTTGCAGACATAGCCATGTATTTTCTAACTGAATACAATAGCAAGCTGGGTTTTCTTTTTTTTCCCCAAAAGTAAATACATTTATCTCCAAGGGTATTTGTAAATTTACGATTAATAAAAATGATCTGAAATCTTACATGTGAATTTCATAAAATTTATTTCCCAAAGGCAATCTATTCCAGCTTCTCAGAGCAAGAAACCTGAGTGCTGGAAGAACAGCAGCTGCTGTATAAATAAGAGAAAATGCCATGACTTCATGGCTCTATCTTTTATTTGTCAAATGGGAAATTACTCATTGCATCTAGGATGCAGATTTTTAAACGTGCATTTCAGAGGTCCTTTCCTATCAGTAAATGTTGTAAATTCTAGTGGGAAGCCATAAGATGATTGTACCACTGCAGCCCCTTTCCCTTACCTCTCCTTTTAAAAAAAGAAAGTGTTTTTTTCAAAGTACAGGTGGTGATTTAGCACATGCATTGTAATGCAGTACATCAAATGGGGTTTGACTGCATTAGGGAAATGAACATTCCTTCCTGCTTAGGGGACTCAGACTTCTGTTTCTTTAAAGGCAATGCTTTTCTCCCCTAACAAAATTCACAAACGATTTTTCTTTCTTTTAGAAGAAGTTACGTGAGATCTTCTAGTGCACCAGATTGCTGGATTCTAGTATTGTACAGTATGAATTTGCCATACATGCTCTTGGGTTTGGAGTTAATTGTAAAATTCTCAAGATAGCATTATAAATGTTAGAGCCAACTTTTTGAAAATCTTGCCTGTAGTGATCTGAGGATAAACAACAATAAAATCATTTTAGAAATATGGAAATACATCCCCCTATAGATTATATGTTATATACTTCCAATATTGTGTCATTTCTTGGCACCCTTTCTTGAAGAAAAATAGAAGCATTCTCAAGTAGATGAATTGATTTAAAGAAACTCACAAATAGGCTGAAAATGCTGGAGCTGTTTAGCACTAAGAGAGATGTTTTGAAAATATAGGCAACAATAAGTGAGTCCAAATAAGCTGCTTATCTAAAAGAAAATAGAAGATTACTCAAAAGCAGAGAACTGGTCACTTTCTAGTTGTGTTTCAGGCTCTGTCTCTGGTAGTAAAAGGAATGATCCAAAAGATTGCAAAGAACTCCGTGCCCTGCCTGCAACCTTCAAGGTAATGTGGCACTTCCCATTTTCAGGATCCTGCTTCCATTAATTTTAACATTGCCAGGCTGCTTGTTTTGTACTGAAGCTTTCTCTGTGTACTTGGTTTGTTCTTTTTGGAAGTAGCTGGGCAGCTCTTCAGCTGTATTGAGATTTCTGGAGGTTTGGTGAAGGTGAACTGAGCCAGGCACAATCAGGCTGGGGATTTGAGAGCGATAGACTGGATAATGCAGGGAATGTGATAAACTGGAGAGAGGAGGGCAGAAGAGCTGGCAGTCCCAGTCCCTGTACAGAGCAAACTGGGGAATCTCAGGGTTCAGAGTCATGCTGTTTCTCCACTGCATCAAATTTGGGAAGCTACCAAAGCATGTCGGTGTTCCTGGAGCTCCTAATCCAGCCAGGGAATGGCAGCTCCGTGCTGCTGTTGGCTGCTGCTCAGCAGCTCAGATTGCAGTGCCCGGTTTGCCAGCTCACAGCTCGCTCAGTGACCCGTGCTCACATTAGCATGATACCACATCATGAGTTCTGATTTTCTTGGTGCAAAGTCAAGCTCTCAGGGCTTAGGGAACACTGAAATGAAGATGCACAGTCTTCATTTGGTGCTCTGTTTCTATCCAGTGTGATGAGCTTATATAAGGAAGCATTTCATAACTTTCCTCCAATTACTCTTTTCCTTCTATTGATGTCGCTTTATAAAAAAACAAACTTTTTTTTGATGTTATAACGTGGTTGGCATATAAACAATCCCATTCTTAAATCTTAGTTGCCTCCCTTAAGAGACTGAGAATAACTATTGATATGAAATTTCTGCCAGCTTCTGAACTTGCTGAGAAGGATGAGGGCTTTTTTTAGCAAAGTGGAAAAAAATGTGATCCAAAACATAAAAGGGTAAAATCCAAAAGTAGCTGTTTGTTTTAAGTTACTCATACCAAGTAAGGTACATGGTTTTTAATATAAAAAAGCCAACTTAAAATGCAGTTCCTCTTGTGAAATAAAGACTGAAATTGCAGGTTTTTAACTCCATGTGTTTTCCAGTTTGGATACATTGGGGTTACCTTCCTATTGATTTATTCCAGGGAAAAGAACTTCATGTGTGCAATACTTCCTTTAAAGAGAGGCAACTAAAACCTGATCACTGGGAACAGTATAGCTTTTCTATTCTGTAGGGACCACGCAAACGTTACAGAAATATTACTCAAGTTACAAAATCATCAACATCTTCAGTGTTTTGCATCTTCTTTTGGTGTTGTGGCTGCATACTGTTTATGCACTGCTTTGTAATGTTTCTTTACTTGTACCCCAGAGGAGAAAAAGAATCAAATCTAAACGTTGTGTGTGTTCCAAATAGAAGGAAGTAATGCATGCTTCATAATTAAAAGGAAAAAGAAATCTGAATCAACAAGCTTTTCAACAAGAAAATATTCTTCACTTTGTTTTTCCTCTCCCTCTTGCAGATTTAGCACTGGTTGGCGTTCACCAGCAAATGGAGATGAGATCCATAAAAGAGTGAAAAGTATTTTAAGGACACACAGTGCTAGACAGCGCCTAGTATTTGTAAGTTTGACAGCAAACTAAATCCTTTCTCTTCTCCAAAATGGCTGAAAAAGAGAACTGTGCCTACAGTCTTGGATTTATTATAATGTTGTCCTTTGGGACAGCCTTGATTGTAGAAATATGGATTTGGTGTGTGAGCTGAACTGTTTCACACTGATTTCAGAAGCCTCCTTATCTTTAGCCTTTATGGGCAAGTGGTACAGGCAACCCTCTCGTGGCTTATTGAGGACAATTATATTGGGGTTTGGGTTTTTTTATATTCTGATTCTCCACTTCCAATTTAAGCAAAAAATGTTACAGATGTGTAGAGCATCAAGGCTTAACACATTGTGCAGCTGCACATCAGCAGCTGCATGTATCCAGCTGTTTCTAGAGCTAATATTATTCTTCAGATGTGTGCTTTTTTTTCCCCTTAATTACCTGGCTTTTAATGAACAGAGCTCTTTGTCTAATGAGGTTATACCCGGGACCAGAATATTTTACCCTTGATGAAATTTTGAGGTGTGGTTTTAGACAGACAAAAATTTTTGCTATTGTAATTCTGAGAAACACAGTTTCTCAAAAAATGCCAGAGCATTTTACCAGCTGAATAAGAAGATTGTTCATCTGCAGAGAATTTAGGATCTTGAGTGTGAGGTGAAGCAAAATAAAGGTAGGATAAAAAGGATGTGAGGATGAGAGATGATTATGATATAATGATCATAATGATGATTATGATATAAGATGATTAGGAGCTCTGGCAATCTAACTCAGAAATGTTATTGTTGGGCTAGAAGAGACATAAGTCTTCCAAAGTGGAGAAAGGCATCTTTTTTTGCTTCAGTTTCTCTCTTGGAAAATGGAATGTTGACAGAAATCTGCTTTTGAATGTTGGGGCAACTTTAAGTTGCTGCTGTCCCCAGCTGTCCACCTTTCCCCTCAGCTGCAGTTCCCTGTATCAGTGGGAAGTGGGATAAAATGTGTGGGAGCCCTGATGTCCCCCCCTCACATTCCCCACAGGAAGGGCAGGGGCAGCACTGCTGTGCTGGCTGGGATGGGGGCACCCCACTGGCTACAGGAGACCCACGGCACAAGTGATCTCCCTTGTCTTGATCCCTGCTGCAAGATGGATTGAAGAACATCTGTCTTCACTCTGAAGTCTTTATTTATTTATTTAGTTGTTTATTTATGTCCTCAGATTGAGCCCTGTTGGGCAGCTCATTGTCTCACCTCGTTCTCACTTAATCTGATTATTTTCTCATTTCTGTTCAATCTTCATTTTTAGCTTAGCTGTTGTGGGTTCTGTTTTGAACTTGGAAAAACCTTTTCTCATGGATACTGAGACTGTTTGATCGAGTTCACGCTGTACCTCCCTGAGTTTGTATATGAATGTTATGATTTTGTGAGCTGTTGCCTCTCAAATAGAAGACGCCCATGACATTTTTCTGTGTTTCAGCCACTCAGATTAGGTACAAATCACATCAAATGCTTCCCTGGTGTTTCAACGAACTTAAGATAACAAACTGGATTTACTGTCAGTCCAGCACCTACATTTAATGAAAGCTTGCACAGCCTGAACTGTCTCCAGTGGTTCTTGACTGCTTTCCTTGAACAGTAGACCATGTATTTATGTTAAGGAGAGTTGGATGCTTGGTTACATGGTCTCTCCATGCAGTTAAAAAGACTCTGCAAACATTGTGAGGGAACTCTTGAATTGTGGGACTTTCTGTTGGCTTTCTCTTGGTGCACCTTGTCACTTTCAGGATCAAACACTTGCTGAATCCTCACAGGGATTAGTAAGCAGAGATGATGCTTTTTCCTCTTCTGTTGGAAAACCTTGTGTTTCTGCCCTAAAAAATCCAGCTATTAGGCTATTGGGCCTTTAATTATCAATCTGATCAGAGCAATGCTGGCAAAGGACCTTTCTTCTCACTCCATTTCCTTCCACTGAGGAAAAGGAAGGGAAGGATGCTACAGAGAAGTCTTGTGATGTTGGATAGTTGTGTAGAGCTGGCTTGTGAAAGCTGTGCTAACAGCAGCTGACATGATTGAAAAAAAGAAAAAAAAAAAAATCAGTTCTCCTTGCAGTGAGTGCTATAAAATACAGGATTGGTTGTGCTTCCCCCCATGGCCCAATATCTAGGCTGTGGTGTTGCACAGGTAAATGGGTCAACTTGAAAGTGAGGGAATAGTAAAGTAAGTGCATTGGCAATGTGGTGAGCAGAGTCTGGCTCCAATCTAGATCCTCCTCAAACTCTGAAAGGTTAAAAAGTATCTCTTATTCTGTTTCATTCCAAAGAGCCTAATGCTAAATAACCATCCCCAGAAGCATCCAGCTGTGTCTTCCAAAATTTCATTTTCATAGTGCTCTGTAAAAATAGTGTGGCTGGAGCTCTGCTGCAGATTCCTTGGGGTGTCCACTGTACCTTTCTGCTGTGACATTCTGACAGTAGCGTAATGTTTCCATCTTTTTTGCTTTCCAGAACATAATTTGCCTCTGGCAAATGCTGCAGAGTTTTATTTACCACTGTACCCCATTTCCTCTTCAGTGCTTTGCAGTCTGTGACTGCTGAAGGAAGAGAGCTTTCCTGTTTACAAACACACTTATTACCTTGTATTTCACCACAATAAATTCTCTCAGGTTTTTCCTCATCCATATGCTGCTGTTCAGCTTGCTCTGCATCTTATTGCCATCTACCACTATATTTATTGTCTTTTCTCCCAGTTCTGTGTTACCAGCAAGTGTGATTATTTTTACTGCAGTCTTTTTTCCAATTATTTCTCCTATAGCATGAAAGATGACTTTGTTTACTAATCCTTACAGCAATTGACTTGTGCTGAAAGCATCACTTAATATCAGCCCTTAAGTAGGGTCTTTGCTCTTCAGAGTAGAATGAACATGATTGTGTGTGCTCGAATTTCTGCCATCCCATCTCAGGTGAGCAGCTGGCTCCCTCCACATGGGTGTTTTGTTTCTTTCTTCCTTCAGAGGGCAACTTTGGGTTAATTAATGTCTAGGTAGCATTTGGAAGGTAAAACTGCATTCTAGCAACTGAGAATACCTGACTGAAGGGTCATTAAGTGTATCAGATTTTTTTTTTCAATTCAGTAAGCATGTACTCAACCTTGTATATGAAATTGAAGAATTCAGATGTGTGGAATGCCTCTGCCCGGTGTAACACATGAGATGGATAACATCATAAGTTTCCCCTTTTCTGCAAGAAACACAAAAGCAGTAAGCAGTAGGTTTCATAGCATTTTGCCAACGTGTTTGTTGGAGATTACTGGAGCTTGTGCTGTCTGCATATTTCTCTAGATCTACACTGTCTAGAAATTCTTTCCAGTTTATTACCTGAAAATTATTAGCTGAATTGTACTGAACTTAATTAAAGTGTTCATAAATGGCATTTGGCTCATTACACTTTGTCCCTTTCTCCCCCAAGAAATGTAAGCACTTTAACAGTCCTCTAAATGGAAAGAAAGTATTTTTGAAATGAGATCATTGTAATCAGAAACCAAGGTAATGAGAATTTGATTTCTGGGTTTTTTTAGGATGGTGTGCCTCAGACAAGAGAACCTTCAGACAACGCGTCCTTAACCCTGAGTGAGCTGCGGAGCAGGTATGGAGCTTTTCTCTGACCAAGACAAAACATTCATACTCAATATTGCCCTTTACATTTAGCTAAAAATTCCCATTTTGAGTTTTGTCCTGCATTGCACAGGGAAAAGGTTTCTGGAGGCATTACTCATAGCAAGATTTCTCACCTAAAAGCAAAATACGGTCAAATATAATTATGCCTTTGATTTTGTTTGGCACTGTGTCAGTACAGTCTTCATAAAACTGGGTTTGGAACTGGACTTGGCTATTAAAATGATTCTTGGGCAGAAGTTTTTGGAATTTGCCAACCAGAGAGCAAATGTCACTTTTAAAATAATCACTTGGTTATTTTTTTCTTAAAACTGTAGGAGTGCAAAAATAAATTTATTTAGTAATATCGTTTGGGGCTGGATTTTTTGTTTCTTTTTTTTTTTAGAAAAGAGAAGTGTTTTCCAAAAAATACAGCAAATTTATATAGTGTAGTTTAGTGATTCAGCATGCCCTATTTCAGAAGCTGTCTTGGAAACCTGAGGTCTTAAAAACCTGGTTTATGTAGATTAATTACTCTGTGTACTCCTCACATACATGACCAGGGTTTAATTTGAATAATTTACTTATAAGATACTGATTGATTGATTTTGCTGACTTCTGTAGTAGAAGTTGCTGATATTGATGTTCTCTATGTATGCACACAATGTTTTGTACAATGTTTGGGGTACCTATCGGAGGAAAGATACTAAGTAATGTAAATCTTTTTTGGGCTCCTATGGCTTGTCTGGTTTTCTTTATATTAAGGGAGAAGTTGTTGAACTGTGGCGCTATATTTGAGAGGTGTTGCCATTAGAAAAGAAAAGGGTTTATTTTGATAGTTAAATGTGACACACTGTTTTCAACAAAGGCATCCCAAATCACCACTGTATATGCCTGAAAATAGGGTATTTCAATATGGGTATCATAGCAAACTTCTACTTGAAATTTGTTAGCTCTTAAAACTTCATTTATGATTTGCTAGCTTTTTTTTTTTTTTTAAATCCCTGTGATTTGTAATCCCCTCTGTGCCAGGGATTACTCAGATTTCCACACGGTTGTGAAGTTGCTACTGCAGTGGTGTCTCCTGTACCTGTGCTCACTCCTGTATTCTGTGTAGCCTTTCTGCTGCCTTATCCTTTGTCCTGACAGCTGGGGCAATTAAATTGTGTAGGACATAAACTGTGTAGTAAGTTGTGTTTGTGAGAGAGAAAGTGCAAGTTTTTGTTTTGAGGCAGCTTTGGGACTTTGAGATTTATCCTGAAACTGCACACCATGAAAAAAATTAAAAACAAACCCTAATACTTGAGAATCCTGAAGTGATGGGATATGAAATGTGGCACTCAGGTTGGGAAAGGACTGCTCCTTGGGTTTAGAGGCTGGCAGCACTGGGGGTGAGACATAAAGGATTTGAGGACAGTCAGATTGCTGAGTGTTTGCCACAGTGCTATAAACAGGATACAAGGACAGAGACAGAGTTCATGGAAGGACAGGGTACTGTCGACCAAATGCTGGCAGTAAAGTAGATGGATGATTGAAAACCACTGGGAGTAAGGAAAAGGTCTGTGTTTTGTGAAATATTTAGTATATGATTCACTCAGAAAAGAACTTCTGGGACTCTTAAAGGAGATGTATGAGGGAACAAAAGCATATGACAGGTATTTCAGGGCAGGGAGTTGCGTGCAGAAATCCTGCTGTTAATATGATTTGTGAGTGTAATTCCCAGATTGCTTAGCTCAGGTTGTCAGCTGGTTTCCAGTTGAGACAGGAGAGGGACTCTTCCCTAACTTGGCTGTAGCTTTGTCCAGGTATCTCATGCACAAGGGCTAGCTAATGGAAATACAAACACACACCCCTCCAAAAAGAGAAGGGAAAATTAAGCCTTTTTATAAGTCTTTGTCAGTACCAGAATAAGGAACTTGTAGAAGTTACTGTTGGTTTTTGAGTCTTTACTGCAATTCAAGTGGTTGGATTTTGAGTGTCTCTAGGTAAATTCAGCATTTTGGAGAAGAAAAGGCAAGCACAAGGGTGCTGCTGGAAACGGATTCCAAGGAAAAGAGTGTCAGAGCTGTTTGTTGTATAGTTACCAGTACTGTGCCTGCTTGTTGGGCTGAGAATTCTCCATCAGAAGTGAGGTACCACAAACTGCAGGAAGGAGAAGGTGGAACTGCAGTTGCTGATTGAGTCCCCAGAGTGTTCACTTGTCTGCATTTGACACAGGCTTGTATAACTTCTCATTGATTTTGTTTGGTAGGTTGGTTTCTTTGTGTCCAAACTGTGAAGCACAGTGAACTCGGGATGATAAACAGGTTTGACTTTGCTCCATGCCATTGACTGACTTTAAATGATGGAGCCTTTTGAGTAAGTGTGAAAGTGGCCGTCCTCTCTTTTGAATATTGGAGCCACACAAGAGGTCTTGTTTTATTTGGTATAGGAGCTCATCACCTTAATATTTGAACGTAAGAAATCTAAAAGCAAAAGCTGTTCCTTCTTTTGTTTTCCATGGAACAGTGGAAGCTTAGAGATGTCAGTTTAGAAAACTGATCCTACATCTTTCCTCTTCTTCCCCTTTTCTGTTCTTTAAATGAAAACCTTGTGTTTTGATGCACCTGGATACATGTATTCATGGATTTGGCATAAGGTTCCTTTCAATTTTGTCACATGTTGCCAGATATTAACTTGAGGATGCAGTTTTCAGTACTGGTTTGATCATAGAAGACACTAACATTAATAAATGACATGTGCATAAGAAACTGCAAAGCTTCCCTGTGAAATGTAATCCATTTCCTAAGTGAAGATGGTCACCTTAAGCTTCACGTTTCCAGTTTCATTTCCCAGACTGAGAACATTTGCAAAAGGCTGGAGATAACTCAGTCCTAATTTTTAAGGGTCCTAAGTGCCTAAATCTCTGAGCAGATGTGCAAAATGTCACCTTGGTTGTAATTTTTTTCTGATGATTTTTGAGCTTCTTGTTTCCTGCTTTATTACAGGGTAATTGCTCATTTAATTATATGACACAAACCTTTGTTTTGAAAGCATCAAGAGGAAGCAAATATTCATGACGTTTAGATATAAACAATTCAGACTTGGCAGTGTTTTGTAATGATTTTCAGAGTATAAATTTCACTTCATAGATCTAGGAAATAATTTCTCAAAGCAACTGAAAGATGAGCCTGTATTTGTGTTTAGTATTAAAACAGTGACACAGAAGATGGGGTGGGGAAGGAATCCTGGATTGCCACTATATCAAAATGTATTTGGTCGAAAACTTAATCCAAGATGCTTCCGATAGAGCGCTTTACAGCTGCAACCACAGTAATTTAATATCCCCCTGATAGATTGTCTTCATATTGAAATAGCTGCTTGTGGTTACAATTTCACCTTCAAAGGACACAAAAACCCTACTGTGTTGCTCTTGCCCAGTCACACAGCCTGCAAAAATACAGCAGAATTACTGCAGGTTCTCTGAAAATTAATTCTGTTTGGGGGGCATTACAAAGTGCACTCGGATACAGTGGGGGAGGATTTGTGTGAATGAATAACATGGGGGCGTTCCCATTTCTTAAAAGTAGCTGCAGTGCAGTTTTTATTTTGGTTTGTGGAAGGTAATCTGTGCTTAGCAGCTCTACACTGGTATTTCTGCTGGTTTTGTGCCGCTGATTCCTCTTCCATATCTAGATTTGATCATTGTTTCTTATCTTCTTCCTCCCACAGCTCTCCAGTGCAGCAGAACGCTCCTGTTCACTTGCGTAATGGTGAGTGTTGGTCTGCTCCTGCAGCTGTGTACAAAGAGAAGCCTCACAGAGCAATCTTGGAGGAGAGTCTTGGAAAAATATACAGAAACATGTACGAAAAAACTGCTGGTGCTGTTTCAGGCCAAGAGACACGTTCCTGAAAGCAACTCACCTGAAAACACACATTGTACAGTATTTGTAACTAAACCTATTTTTATATAACAATATTTGTACTCTATTTTTTAAGATGTCATTCTGGTCGGGCAGGGTTTTGGAGAAATGGGGGTTTGACAAAAGGAAATTATTAACACCCACCCCCAAAAAAGAAACAAAAAATCCCTAACAAAACATCCCCTCCACCGTTAAAGAAGATGGTGTTGCTCCTTTGAGACTATTAAGATATAGTCATTTGAAGATTAATATTTCTGCTGGACATTCCTGTCTGACATCAACTCAGGTTTCAGCTGCAGCCAGTTCTTATTAAATAACTAAATCTATTTAGCAACATAAACAGAATTGGTTGAAGAAGCAATATGTCCTGGTGGTCAGAGAGGGGACCTAAAGGGGAAGGTGAATGTGGATGTCAGTTTAAAAGTGACCCACCTGGGACAAAGAGAATTTTTTTCTAGACAGTTGCCTTTGGGTTTTTTTTGAGAAGGGCATAAACTCTGGTAACTATAGGACTTACAGGCATGTATTTGAAGTGGTTTTGAGCACCTGTAGTCAAAAGTGTTCTAATACTGTGAAATTTTAAAAGAGAACCACCCAGCCCGACAGCCTTTGTGTCAGATGAAAGGTCATCTTCACCCAGCCTTTGCATTTGAAAGCTTCCACGTTCTCCTGAATGCAGCCATGACATTTGCCAATACACTTGTCATTTTAAAAAATATGAATAAGAAAGGAGTGTGCAGGGGGAAAGACCAGAGCTAGTCAGCAAGCTCCTTGTGTTCTGTACAGGCCTACTGAAATTCCTGCATCACAATCCCACCTAATTTGGAGCCTGTCCTTCCCGGTCTGCTGGGATCCTGTTGGCAGAAATCACTTCGTTTTTGCTAAAGGCCACCAAATGTTCATCAGCAGTTCGATGCTTTCCCCAGGGATGGAACCTTTTCAGCCTTGCACTGAGCAGATCCCACATTAGCAGACCAGGGCAATTTGCCCATCCATTGAAAAGCTGAATGTTTTAAAAGGGCAAGAGTGTCCATCTCCTGCTTCCCCTCAGAATGCAGAAAAAACAAACGCCTGTTCTGGCTGCCTCCCTGTCTGAACGAACAGAGTCAGCTCCACCGATGCCATTTTACCTGTTGTGGTTAGATGAAGGATAAAGTTAGCAGTACAGATGGCACAGCATATGACTGGAACCTGCCAGCATGCCTACATAAACAAAAAGTTGGTCTATTCTGCCTTCCCTCCTTTAATGCTGAGACAACATAATTGATTTGAGAAAGCAGTTGGTGAGCAATTCCACTGGTGGGAGAGCACGTGGAAGGGCTGTGTGCTGCTGTTTCAGGCAAGGGCACTCTCAGAGGAAGCGTTTCACATACAGACATTTCTATTCCTTGTAACTGTTGGACCAGTTTGGATTAACGCTGGTAACGTGCTGTCCCTGCTGCCATTTAGCACATTAGTGCTTCCATGGGGCATTAGTGGCACAGTCTCCTGCTATGGAGAAGTGCCAAGTCACTCTGTGAGGTAGCAGGACGCTTTTTTTTGCAGATGTGAAAAGTAAAACTTGCCCAAGCTGTGTCCCTGAAGGCATGGAGGCCATGGAGGGTTGTGCTACCAGGCCCTGGTGTTCACTGGCCTCTCCAGTGACCCCGTATTAGTCCAAAAAGGAATAGTTTTCTTTCTGCTCAGAGGAGTAGCTATATAGAAGTAGATCCTAAATAGGCAGGGCAGATGATGAGAGATATTTTCCAAGGTTTTGGTGTAAAATTAGTCTGTTGAAACCTGAAGGTTGTTGCAGTTTCCTGTATGTATTTGAGCCATAAGATTCAGTCTTGTTCTCGTGGTATCCTGCAGATTTTGTTCAATATTCTCTGTGCATTCCCTCCCCAGTGTCACAGCTGAGTAAAAGTTATTCTTCCGAAGATTGGCTGCTCCCCATTGGCCTGATCTGTCTCTGTGACATAGAAAACCTGTTGGATTTTTCCCTCCCCAACAATCCAGCAGATTTCAGTCCCTGTTTGTTCAGAGTGTGAGAAGGCCTGAATGCTGATGGATTGTTGTGGGGTTTTTCTGTGTGCTTGATGAAGGACACAAGTTGCCATGAAATCAACACACGAGGGGATGAGAAAGGTTGGGGGCCTCTATGAAAAAGCAAGGTGGTGTTTTCAAGGGGTCCAAGGAATGGATGGAGTGTATTGTTTGATTCCCCTAGCTAAAGAAAGGAAAGCATGTGGTAATATGGCAACCTTCAGTGCTCATCAAAGATGAAAAATTTTTCAGCAAAGGTGAAAACTGGATGGGAGAAAAAAATGTCGCTATTGAATGTTGACGAGTATGAATATTCTCAGTGTAGCCTTCTTCTGCAGCATACCATCAACTGGAGCAGACAGGCTCTGAGTGTCTTTGGCCCTGCTCCAGCTGGGAGGGAGATGTGTGTTTAATGTCTCTCTGAATCAGCTGCTGCAGGAAATGTTCCTCTCCCGGGTCAGAGTCATTGCACAGCTCACGCCATGATACAGCAAAGAGTGCTCTCTTCCAAGCACTGTGCTGGAAATCCAGTTGGGTGAATGGAAAACTTTCCTCTGGAGTGTGACTTCAGACCCAAATTACTCTGATCTGTCCCCGAAATCTTCAAGGCACTTTGTTTTCAGAAGCATTTTCCCCTTCCCTGTTTGCTCACGTGGCCCTGCCAGCACACACAGCTCCGAGCACGGCTGCTCCTCTGCCCCTGCAGGAGAAGTGGAGGTTCAGGCACTGAACCAACACAGCAATAAACTGTAATTGTTTTGTGCACCTTGCCTTCTGATACAATTTAAATCCCTTCTGTCAAATGCAAATTTCTGAGTTCCTGAGTGGAGCTTTAAATAGCATTTTCTGTGCTCATTCCTTATCTTTTGCCATCCACAAAGTTCTAGTGACAGTGGGATGGCATAATTCCACCCCCGTCATTTTAGCTCCTGAAGGAAAGCTGCCTACTCAAATCTGGCAATAATGGGCCAGATTAGGAGTGAATTAGTGCTTTTCTGTAAAGTCTGTGTCTCTCCCTTGCCTTCCCCAAGTTATTATAACCCACGAGTATTCTCACCAAAAGCTGTTCAGCATCCAGTGATGCTTGCAGGATGCAATCAGTGCAATATTTTAATCACTTTCATTTTAGTGAGTCAGACTCTGCTTCCTACTTGCTCCCTTCCATCTCTCCTGTGAATAACTTGGTACAGTTCAGGATCTTGGGCTGGCTTTAGATGAAGTGCCTGCCTGTGTTCAGTACAAATGCAAATCCTTGGCTGAGGAGCAGCTGCTTTGGCAATCACTCAGTCACTGACCTGATGTGAATTAAAGGCAAAAATGTCGAACTCTTTAATGATTTGCCTTATCTAAGTTTTTGACTGAGAGGAAGAGAAGCTTAAATTGCTCCACTGAGGATAAGAAGCATAGGGATGGCTGGAGTAATGGGAACAGGTAGGAGCAGCTTTGTAAACTAGATGGGGAACAGTGTTTATGCTCCAAAGCTGAGCAGCTTGGGAAGTGATGAGGGCTGTTCTTTACATTGTGCATCGCGTGTTTGAATCTTACTATTACTTCAGAGGCTGCCAAAATTGTCAGGAGAGAAAGAAATCTATCTGGAGATGTTGGGGATCTATTTTGGGGATAGAATAACAGAACATTTAGCTCGGCTCACTATTAAATAGTCTTTTCCAAACTCCTTCTCATTGTTACCTCAGCTGTAAAATGGGGAGTTTGTGCTCTGTTGAAGCTTAATTAAATGACTGTGAAGTGCTTTGGGATCCTGAGGTGAATGTTAAAGAAATTACTTTATGGAAGCCTGGCTGAAAAGTCCCATCTCATCTCCAGGTTACTAAAAAGGCTTTATTTTAATTTTCCCAGGTTTATTATGTTTTAATCAGACAATTATTAAACAAACCTTAATCAGATTTAATAGATTTCTATCTTGATCAGAGAGGGCTAGAAAAGATAATGAGCTGCTTTACTACATGTGCTCTTAGGAGCTAATCTTTGCAGTTGGTATCTTGCTCAGCCTCTGTCTCCTGCATCTGAGTTCGTATCCTCACACTGACTGCTCTTATGATAACTCTTTTTTCTTATTTTTAATATAAATTATTATTTTCACCCTGATGTCTTAGTGCTGTTTGCTCTGTGTACTAACCAGCACTGTTAACATGTCTGACATCATTTGTCTTCATCCTCTCCCCAGCAACAAAGGGTGACAGTGGAAAATTTTGTGTGGTGTGCCATGGGTTTGCCAGAGAAAATAAGCTGGAAGGAATCTCTGCCTTCCCACTCCATGTGTGAGGAATAACTTGGTACATAATTCTGCTCTTCACAATTTTTAAGCTTGAAATGTTTAATGAGACACTGAACTATGCAACAAAATTCTCAGCCTTTTAGCAGTGGTCTCTTGCTGTATAAATCTGGTCATGTGGAATCTATGGGTCATAGGAAAGGCCCTGGTGTTAATTACTTCAGTGGTCATGGAGTGATCATTATCAGGATGCTGAGAATTTCTCATGAGATTTGTTTAGTAATCAAGGAATTTGAGGAAACTTTCAAATCAATGAAATTGAGCCTCTTGGTTCCAGTGAGAACACTTGAAGCTAAGAGAGAATAGCACTTCTAGGGCTGATCCTGATGAGCTGCCTCCCTGACAGAAGGGGTGCCTGCCTTACGTGATGTCTCTGGGAGCAGCAGAGAATTGGTCTTTGCCCAGTTCCTTTCAGTTCCAACAAATGCAGCAGCGTTGTGGGGAGTGATTGAAACCCCCAATATTCCTGTTTCCATTGCACAGGAGCTGTTAAGCACAAGCCCCCTTGATTACTGTTGGTTTCTGCTGCTTTCCACATGGAATTCAAAACATCATCGACCAAAGCCCTTAAAAGATGTGGCTGTAGCTCCTGTTATCAGTGTTGGCTTGCCAAAGGCATAGAGTTTGTTCCCAGTTTGTCTTTGTGAGAAATTCTCTGCAGTGTGGTGATAATTTGTCTGGATGGCAACATAAAGGAGCTGTAATCTTTCTCTTTGCTTGATCTGTGTGGAGATTGGGCTTTTTCTTCATGTGTATTTCCCTTCATTCTGGGTGATTGCCTCTGGCCCAGCAGAGAACTCCCTGCAGCCTGAGCTGTGGGGATCTGAGCCACCTTCTCACCTCCTCGGGGAAAGGAGTTTGCTGCTGCAAAACAACCTCCCTCCTGGTTCATAAGGATTTACTGATCCTGAGGAGACAGCACAAAAATTCTGTTCTGTGGCCAGGCCTTTGCACAACCCTGTGGAGCTGATGGCATGGAATGAAGAGAGCTTCATACAGAGCAGGGTGGGAGGCTGGGAGCAGGGCAGATGTGGAGATTGTTTGATGCCTGGCATGCCATGAATTATGCATTTCTATACCATGAATTATCAGTGTAGGAAATAACCTGTGCAGCTCCTGAGTAACAAAAGCACCATTTACATCACCGAGTGGTGGTGAATTCTAATGCTTGTATTTGTATTGTTACCCTGACTGTAGCTGGAGGAACTGTTTCATTCAGTATTCCAGTAGTAAACACTTGCTAAGAGGTTGCTTTCCCTGCCTGCCTTGTTTTCACCACAGTCATCTAGTGTTTACACACATTTTAGCCTCTGTGCCATTTTTGAAGGCTTTATTTGTCTCATTTATGTTTCTGGTTTGGATAATACTTAAATATGAAATCCATCTGGGAAACATATTGTATATTCACGTCGAGGGGTAAAACCAGTTTTTAATTAAAATTTTATACAGCACTTGTATTTCACTTTGTCCTGTTTTATTATGAAACACTTCAATCTTCTTCCTAAAACACATATGTCTTGTGCATTTCAAGATGTTCCTTGTTGCTCATGCAGAACCAGTTTGGGAGCTCTGTCAGCACAGTGCCATATGTTCTGGGCTTCATTTAGCTTCTCTGCCGTTTGTGGAGGCAGCAGATTGGATGGAGCGCAGCTCAGCTCGGCTCCATTCTTCTCTTTGTAAACTTGTCAAGACATAAAAAAAGCAGGGAGAAGGAAAACACTGAATAATACTCGAGTGAGTTGAATTATCAATAAGTTATGGGAACGTGGCCAATCAAAATTGAGGTTTCTCGTGTATTTGAGGATTTCCCTTCATTATGGCTTTTGCAGAGCCTATAAATTGATGCATCCCTCGGTGCTACCCAGTCTTACACCCAAAACGAGTGCTGAAGATTGAGATATAACCCGAGTCATTTGGAAATGACAAGCATGAAGTGCTCGATTTTGCATTGATCTGCTGGTTTAAATTAAAAAAATAAAATGAGTAGATTTCACAGAATATTCTGAGCTGGAAGGGACCCACGAGAACCATCGAGGCCAACTCTGAAGTGCGTGGCTCCTACAGGGATCAAACCCTGCCCTCAGTGTTGTTTGCACCAAGCTCTGACCCCTGGAATGGGAGCAGGTGGACACGTGGAGGGATCCTGCTCCTCTTTGGTGTCTTCTGGCTCTGAGGAGGATAACGCTCCACTCCATAAATGCCTTGTACTGGAAGGAGGAAGCTCAAGAGCGATGGTGACCTTCTGCTAAAAAAAAACCACCCAAAAAATCAAAAAAGGTCATTTTTCTTACCAACTCATTCCTGTTTCTTCCCTGCCCCACATCATCTTGACCATGAAGCAGTGGGTGCCATCAGCCTTTAAATCCATGGCTGGTGTGTGGGCACAGCCCAGCTGGTCACTGGTGGTATCCAGGGATTGCAGGCACTGCTCTGCTCTGCCCAGAGATTTCAGGACCACTACAGTGGCTTTGACAGAGGACCAGAATATTTCTGTGATTCTGTAACTAGAGCTTAAAAACAAAACAGAACCCAAAAGAATAAGAAACTGGCAAGAAAGGAATCCATACTAGTCTGCTTCCCCTTTGGTGAGGTGTGAGGCCGGAGGGGAAGGGCACGAGCAGCTGCTTGATGTGGCTGTGGAGGAGTGGGGAGGGAAACTTCTGCAGTCCTGACCTGAGGTCAGTCAGAAATCACCAGCTGGAGTGACATGAGTGTGAACCTGGTTGAAGTGACAGGCAGCTCAGCCCCTGGGACTCTATTTACATATGTTTAAAACAAAGAAAAGAAAGCTGCCTCTGTTCCCCAGGAAAATCTATTTACTTGGCATTCAACTCGTGTATAAACTGGAACTTCTTTCACAGAAGTAGAAACAAAGCGACTGACATTTCTGCTTTGATGTGAGGCTGCAGCTAAGATTTGATTTTGAAATATGAAAGTAAACTGAGACGACCTCCAATTTAAAGGTGGATTTTTAATGACCTTAAAAGTTTTAAGAAGTTTTTTTTTTTTCCCCTTCCCTTAGGGACCAGAAAAAATTATAACAGTAATCTTACTTATAGCTGTAAGTCTACAGGGACAGTGGCTGTAGGTTAATGAAAAATTGACACTGCTACTTGCTGTGCTTCCAGCAGAATATTTTTTTCTTCAAACTGAAGAGAACTATTGCACTGTGTGAGCTGGTTATGAGTCTCACATATTAAACTGGATGCTGCTTTTGTGGGAGCCACAGGAGCAAGTCACAGAACAGCATTTCTGTTTGGAACGTGTGTGGCAATAATTATGGGGTTCTTAAAATGGTTACCCTCGTCCTTCCCACAGAAATAGAGTAATAAAGAATTAAAGCTTGCTGGGTTAGTCTAGACCAGAGTGGCAGAGGAACCATTCCCGATGAGCTCCATCCCAGTGCCTGATCCCGAGCGCTGTCAAGCAGCCCCATCCCAGTCCAGCAGAGAAACCCCAGCGCAGGAGCTCCTGTTCCACACACACGTGTGCACTGTTCCACCCTGCTCCTGTGGCACAGGGGCTCCTCAGGGGACACGCTGTGCCTCCCAGAGAGCTGCTCAAGTGCCCTCTCCAGGAGCCTTCCTGCAGTGTCTGGGGACAGTTTGTTCCAGGGAATCAGAGATGGCACCAACTCGGCAGCTCAGGCTGACTTTGCTTCAGGCTCTGACAACTTAATAACTGTTTGTTGTCCTTGGCATGGTGGTGCCATCTGTCCCTGCTTGGCCAGCGGGGCTGTGATCCCACACTGCCTGGAATTTCAGCTCCTGCTGGTGAGATCTTGGGCTGTGCTGGAATGGCAGCAGCGGCAGCTCGGTGCCAGCCGGTGGCAGATGGAACTTGCTTCAATCACCCCCGAGAGCTGTGATGGAGATGGACACACAGAGCTGCTGGAATTGCCTTCGAGGCAATTCAGGGAAGGCATGAAGGTGGCTTCAGGTGTGATACAGGATCCCAAGGCAGGAATTAAAGAGCCACTGGATACAGGCCTCCCTGCTCCCCTTGAAGGATTCTAGACCTGTACTAGTAAAAGTAGGAAGAGGATTTTGATAAGTTCTTTGGTGTATATTTTTTATTATTATTATTATTACTGTTGTTGTTATTATTTTTATTTTGTTACTCAAATGAGGGAAGCGAAAGTTAGAAGAGAGTGCAGAAGAAAGGAAACTAAACCACGTCAATTTAGTGAGTTTCTTTTTGTCCTAGGGACCAAAAGTACAGAAGGGTGCTGGCACTCAGCACACGTGCCCTCCTCTCCCTGAGAGCCCCACAAGCTTTACCTGGGAGTTCCCTTCTGTAAGAACACAGGGAGGGCAGTGCTGCCTGCAGGAATGAGAGCTGTGATCCTGGTGAAGATCCCCTTTAACTGAGAAACAGGGACCTCCAGCTGAAATTCCCCTGGGCAGGTGCCCATCTGTGCGTGCCAGCAAGGCTGTGGGTGCCTCTCCCTCCTTGTCCCAGAACTCCAATGCGAGGAAGCAGAGAACACACAGTGCCCTGTTTGCTTACTCTCCAGCCTGATAGAATGCCTGCGGTTTGAATCCTTTCCTTTGTAATAAACTGTGCCCACCACGGCGTATATTCTTTTAAATAACATTTTAAAATATTTTCCGGTAAATTAAAGTGATGACATGTTTGTAGGGCTCATTGTTAATTTCATTTCCTTTGGCTCAGCCAGCCAGATAAAATGCAATGTTATTAATCTTTGTTTAAAAGAAGACCCTTTGCCGAACAGTAATAAATGATCGTGATAGATTTGTCAGGAAAATGAATGATAATCATTTGCAGATAGACACAAGCCTAGTATGGAAGATTAATAAGAAAATATGTATTGGCATCATTAATAACTTCTGCTGCCAATGCACTTGGATATTGGTTACAGCCTGAGAGCGATGTGTTCTTGTTAGGACACCACAGCTCATCCCCTGCTGCCAGAGCCAGGCTGCACAGTGCTCCTGTTCAGCTGGGGTCTCATTTTCTGGTTTATTTGGTTTTAATTTTTTTTCAGCTAATTACATTGTTTTCCTAGAAAACACAAGCAAAGGTCAAGATGTGTTGAGACAACTTTGCTTTATTTCAATAAAACCTCTCAGACTCCCCCTCCCCAATCATTCTTTTCCCTTTTTGTTTCGCTTCAGTGCTTCAAAGCAGAGTAGGGAAGTCAAAGAAGTTTACCAATGAAATGTGTTCCTCTGGGGGGTGCACAGCTGGCTGCATCTGGCAGTGTGGGTGTCTCTGCTCCTTCTCAGGGCCAAGCTCAGAGATGCAGTCACAGCTCTCAAAGTGCATTATTTTGTTTAACCAACATCAACATCATCATTTAAAGGAAAAGTTACCTTCAAGGATACGTGGGGTGAGAGGGGGAGGGGAAGAACTCATCACATAACCAAAGATCAAAAATATTTTGTCATTAAAAGAAAAAAGGCTTAGTAAAATTCAGTTCTACTCTCTGCAAAACTGAATTTTTCTTAGGGGAAAAAAATAATCTCAAACTCCAGTTTCCTCCTCCTACTCTGTGTTGCTGTCCCCATGGTTTAAGTGGATGTGTGGTCCAAAAAAGCCAATAGTAATAAAAATTATTATATAAATAAATANTAAAAACGTAATAATAAAAAAGCCATTGAGCTGAGAGCTGCTGAGGGTCTCTGTGGCCCAGGGTGAGGAGGTGAGAGCCCTGATATTTCTAAATGCACTAAAAATGTACCTGTTCTTATTAGACATTTGCCAGCTTTTAATCACTGCTGGTAACTTGATTCTCTCCAAATGTTTTGAGGCACCCTCTGATCTGGGCACCTCCTGCCTGAAACTGAATAGTGGAAAGGCAAGACAAGCTCTGTGTCGTTGCCTCTTCCCGTGGGGATGGATGGGCAGCTCATGGGGCTGAGATCTCCCTCGTTCAAAGGAAATCTACTTTTTCCTCTTAGAAGGAGCAAATGCTTAAACTGACCTGCGTGAGGCCAGCACAGACCCCATCCTGCTCCATCCAGTCTGAGGAAGGGGAATCATGGCCCCAGCCTTCCCATGCCTGGTGGAAACAGAGCCTTGTTCCTTCCCTCCTTGCTGACTCATGACTCATTTTCATCATCGTTACGGTGCTGTGCTTCTCTGTGTGCCCTCACCTCCCCACACAGCCCGTGGTGACGTGGACCTGCCCTCTGGATGCTGGGCCACATCCCTGTGGGCATTTTCAGCCTTCTCCAGGCACAGATGGTAACGGTGGGTGCTGCTGTCTCTTCGTGGTTTCAAAGATTTTGGCTGTGCCACTTTATGTGGTGGCACCAAGATGGGTCAGAAAAGCCCAAACTTGCTCAAGAAAGTGAGATCCTGAACCAGGCCCCAAGGAAGGATTGTTCTTTTCCCTGCCACAGCCGGGCTGCTGTGGTCCCAGGGAGCCTTTGGTGTGTCAGAGCAGGACAGATCACCACAATAAGCCACAGTCAGGACTGGCTTGGTTGCCGAGGCACCTTTATTGCTGGAAGTGCTGTTAAGGGGCAGCATCGCCCCCGGAGCAAACAGGCTCAGGCTGGTGTGAGCCCAGCACTCGTGCAGCAGAGGGGGCAGGACGGGGGGCTCGGGGAGCAGGAAGAAGCCCCCTGTCCCCACTTCTGATGCCAACGAGGGGTGGGGTAGGAGGGGTCCCACACAGGTTGTGGGGAGGCTGTGGGAGCCAAGGTTGTCACTCCTGAGTTCCCATCTGAATTTTGGCCATGTAAAAAACCACAGGTAGTGTTTAAGTCTCCTTCCCCCACCAGTGTAAACCAGAAGTCCTTCCCCCAAGCACAGCAGTGCAAAGGCAGCCCTGAGAGAGGCCCCAGCCGTGCCACAGCTGGACTTTCCAAACCCTTTGCTCCTTGCTGGGCTCAGCTCTGCACCCTTAAACTTGACCCCAGACCTCCTGACTTGTCCCCCATGCTATCCCACACATCCCCTGCATCCCAGATGTGACCAGTGCTGAGACTTGGTCACCCCTCCTGGAGAAGCTGAGCCCCACAGTCATTCCCAGCAAGCGGTGCCTCCAGGGAAGGGCTGTGCTGCCGTGTGCCAGCACCTGGGGACTGTCACCAGGGGCTCTGTCACCTGGTGCTGCCAGCTGAGACAGGAAGGTGAGAGCAACCAAAGCCACGTGATTCCCGACCCCAGCTCAGCCGAAATACGCCCACAGGAAGACGTTGATGGTCAGCAGGAGAATGGCATTAGCATTGCATACAATCCTCCACAGGGGCTTTTCCTCGATGCTGGTGAGTCTCTGCTCCAGGGCAGCTCTCTCCTCCTGGGACAGGGTGGGCGTGGGGCTGGTGGGCAGACCACAGAACCACAAGTACAGCATTTTCCAGCAGGGAGGCTTGGCTGCTGCGATGGGAGGACAAAACATGGCTGTTGGAAACTACTGGGACTGTTCCCTCCCTTCTCCCAATCGTTTGGAGGTTCAGCAGCCTGTCCAGAGTGGGGCTTGAGAGGCACCTTAATGGGAGGTGCAAGATGATGATGGGAAAGGGAAAGGGAAAGGGAAAGGGAAAGGGAAAGGAAAAGGAAAAGGAAAAGGAAAAGGAAAAGGAAAAGGAAAAGGAAAAGGAAAAGGAAAACTTCTCCTTCAACCATGTCCAGCAGAGCCTGATTGCAACACCAATCACTCATTAGTAAATTAACAAACCTCTTTCCCCTCCTCCCCAATCCAGATTCCATTCACTTTTAAAAATTCCTGACAGCATGATGGTCCATTTAGAGATATCCTGGCTTGTTTATTACACACAGCATGCCAGGTGAAGTGTGTGTTTTAATTGTCAGTCCTGTGCTGTGCATATTTAACTCGCTGTTCTTTCCAAATATAACCTTTTTTTGAAATGCAGGATGTTATAGGGCCTTGAAAAAAGGTGTTACCTGGAAAAAACCCTCATTAAACTGTCAACCGCTGTGTTTCGCATTTCCTTCCTCATCTCTCTAATTACCAAAATACCAAGATACTTGTTTATAAAAATCTGGGCTAGTGAAATGAACTAGGAATTGGTAAGTAATAAGAAATAATGCTTAATGATTGCATTCAACTAATAACCCCAAATTTACTCTGTTGGGGAAATAAAAATAAGGGATCTGTTGAGATGTTCACTTCTGTTTAGCTTGGCTGTGATTGGTTCCAGTGTCCTCTGGACCGGCCAGCAAATGGAAGGAGTGAAGAAATCTTGTGTGTGTCTTGATTCCGAGGTCTCTGCTCTGTAACTTTCAAAGGTTAAGCTCAAAACTGGAAAGCTGCATTTTTTAATAGATTTGTGGAATAAAGCTCTGTCCACTCTGAAAAGAACTTCCCTATGTAGCATCTCCTGCTACTGTTCTGTCTCCTGACGACTCTTTACGTTCACTTTGCTCTGCCTTCCTTCCTATTAAATACCCCTGGTAGGACACACAGCTATTTAAGGTCTGAGTTTTAACCATGGCTTACATCCTCAGGGAAGATGAAAAATCCTGTTGGCATCGTGGAAATGAGAGAAGTGAGGCTTGTGGGTTCATTCTAGGACATCCCCAAAGCGCACACATCTGCTCCCAGGGTCCCTTTGTCCCCTCAGACCGTGCTGCTATTTTGGTGCTCTTCTTTTTCAGGAATGGCAGCTCTTCTGAGCCATTCAAGTGTTGTCACGTGAAGGGAGGTTGGGAGGACCAAGAACCTCAATGCTTTCATTTGTCACATCCTTATAAATGTAAATACAAGCCCCAGCTCCAGTGATTGCACCAGGTGGCCCCGCATGAGCTTTAGGGACTTGCGTGGGATCCTGGCTGTGCACTCCCAGGCACGTGAGCGTGTTTGTTCACAGACAGAGCCCTACCTGCCTCCTCCTTATCTCCTGAGGCTGCAGTTTCCACCAGGTGTTCTGGGCTGATCTGTGCTGCTTCACTCTTGCAGTTTTTCAGGTGTATGGCAGGTGCTTTTCTGTGCCTGGTCCACCACGTGAGGCTGCCGAGCTGCAAAGTGGAACAGAGAGAAACTGGTCACTGCCTGTCAGTCCCAAAGTGGCCACCCAGTCATCTCTTCCCTGCACAGGTGCCCACACCCTGGAGAAGAAGGTTGGCACCATCCGGCTGGAGCTGAAAATCTGGGAAAAAGTGTGAAATAATCTGTTTTTTCTCCTTCCATTTTAAAATAACCCGTTCCATCCCTGTGTCTGCAAGGAGTAACCTTTTTGTAGACATTGGAGAAGCAGCTTCCTATTTGCAAGGCTCGTGTGATTGATCTGAAATAACGATGGTCTGCGTCCAGAACAGCAGCCCTCCAACAGGGAAGGGGAATAAAGTCAAATAAATAAAAATAAATCAAAAAAGAAGCCAAGATAGCCTCTCTGGATACCATCAGTCTCAGACAGCTCTTGTGCCCTCAGAAGATTTTTTTTTAAATTCCAGATTTCTCTGATAGGCCAATACAAGACATTGCCTGTCTCTCCAGAAAGTCATAAAGGACGATCAGTCTGCTTTACAAATGCCCAAGTTCTGAAACTCTGATTGTACAGCAAGCCTGAAAGTCTTCTCCCCAGAACGCAGGAGTGCACAGGAGACATCAATCTTGCAAACCTCAGTGGCCCTTTGGCAGCTGTGGGGGGGTTACACGCCCCAGGGGCTCAGGGATTTGGGGTGGAGCCAGGCCTGCTGCTGCTGGGGCTGACCTTGGCATGCTCGGGATCTCAGTGGCTCTTCTTGACCCCTGCCCCGGCCAGGCCAGGCAGCAGGGACAGGCTCATCCATCCCTCCCAAACGCAGCTGCCAGGGCCAGGGGCTGCCCTTCCCCTCCAGCCCCCGCTGCCTGGCAGAGGGGCACAGGGGGGGACAGTGCAAAGGTGCCCTGGTGACAGCGGGGCAGGCACAGCCACACGTGTCCCCAGGAGCAGCTGCCTCCCTGCTCTGCCCGCATGGAAATGAATGTCTCCAGTGGGTCACTTACAAAGGAACATGAGTTTAATTTTTGTATTTTGCACACACGAATCCAGGCAGAAGCTTCCAGCTGACACAAAATGTTGCATAATTTCCAGAAGATTTATAGCTTTATTTAAATCATTTTCAACCAAGATGAGCACTGGGCAGGGCTAATCTTTCTTGTCATGAAGTGCTAAATTGCTTTGATTTGATGATCCTCATCTTTCTCGGGGATTCTTTTTTTTTTTTTTAATCACTTAGGAAATGTCACTGGAACATAGTAAAGTTTCAGGGTACTAAAGGATTTCCAAAACTTTTTTCCTTTTCTCTCCTCTTCTCGTTCAGTGTCACTGAATCACTGTCTCTTCACATTGCAGGAAAATCTGCAAGGGCTGTGGTGTACCTGGGGCTCAGACTCCAGAGGGAAGCAATTCCCAGTGGAAAGCAGCACAGGAACAGGGAACCTCAAGGCATCATCCCACTGACCCACGTGTTTTGGGTGCCTGGAGAAAGCAGGCAAATTCACAACCAAGAATTGCCTCCAGGGGAGCTGTGTCAGCTTTACTGACTGGGAGCTGGGAAGCGCTGCCTGAGGCCACCATGTCCAAGGGCAGGGGAGCAGGAGGGAGCCTTGTGCTGGGTCCTGGGGAGCCCTGTGTCCCCCCTTAGTTTGCTGCTGTCAGCACCCACAGAGCTGAGCATGTCTGGCTCTCAGTGCCACAAAATGATGCTGGGGGATCTCCAGCTGCAGCACCTCAGAGCTCTCAGGGTGGGCTCAGGCCAGCCCAGGTGGGCCTGGTGCTGCTCCTAAGCTGTGCACCAAGAGGAGCCACTGAAGCCAGACCTCAAGACGCAGGGAAAACATCCCAGCCCCAGAGTATACCAGGTGGAACTGCCAATCCATCATCCTGTCTGGGTGAGCCCTGACCCCTGGAGAGCTGACCTGCTGGTGCAGCACTCAGTGCTTTGTGGGCTGTTCCCCTCCCTTTTCACCCTCACAGTCTCCTTGGGCAAGGGAGTTTGCAAGAACTCAGCAAAGTTTTTCTTTGTTGTTTGTAAACTAGAATAAATCCTTCTGTTCCAAAATGCCATCTGGCACCTGACAGTTGTGTTTCAGCTTCACAGTCTCAAATTTAATTGTAAGCTCTTTTGCAGGGTTTTCAAGGACGGCGTGACACAATATGGACTACCTACAATGAAGACATATGAACTCTGGAGCATACCAAACAAATTCCTTGCATACTTGTTTTCCAGCACAGCATCAATCACCACAGGGATGGGAGAGTGTCCAAAACAGCAGGAGAAAATGCTACAGCTTGCAGTTCTCAGATTGTAATTCATTTAAAGCCAGGAACATTAGCTGTACCATTCTAACATCAGATACAAATCTCTTTTCTCCTTTTGCCTATTTACTATCTCAAAAGCATTGAGATTCAATATTTAAAGTTGTCCAGTGTAGATCCTCAGCTGGTGTAAAGCGACATAACTGTGCTCAACAGCTGTTCCTGGTCTTTGAAGGCAATGGAGCTGTGCTGATTTACATCTGCTGAGGTATGATCTATCACTGTATTTCCTTGGCTTTGTCTTTGCTCGCTTGTTTTTCTACTCTTTTTGCTTGACAAAACAAATGACACAATTCCTAGCTCCTGTACCGTGTCTTTCATCATTCCATCTCCAAGCACTGCAGTTAAGGACGAGCAGAACCAGCCCCGTGCGAGTCTCAGGGGAGAAATATCCGAGGCTCAGGAAGGGGATAGATTAACCAGGAAGCACCAGAGCTTCAGAGATCCTCATCCAGGACACCCAGCACAGCCTCCCCCTCCCAGACACTGTCGTGGGGACAGTCAGGCTCTTCACCACAGGTTTGCCCACCTGCATGCCAAGTAAAGAGTGGCCAAGCACAAAGGCCAGGTGCCAGTTTCTACCCAGAGAGTCAGAGCCTGACACATCCACCCTCATCTCCACCTCCTGCCCTTCCTTCCCCAAACCCTTCTGTCCCCGAGCAACCTCAGCACAGCCACAGACTCGCTGGAGATGAGGGGACAAACCACGAGAAACCATGTCACCAGCAGTGATGGTCCAAGCCCACACCTCTGCTCATGTCTAGGGCAAAACATGGGGTGGGTCTGGCCCAGGAAAATGAAAAATGTTGGTCGCAGTGCTGCCCACTCAGATTTGTGCCAGACAGGCAGAAACCCAGCAATGTTGTCTCCTACCTCAGTTAAACCCCACACCTTCCCTTTGGCTGTTCTCTGGGGAACAAGGGCAGACTTTTGCTGTTGAAATCAGGAATAAACAGTAGAAACTGAAAGGAATCAGACTAAAAGAAATGGGGACGGACTCTCCCATTCCTACTGAGCTATGGGAAGAGGGAACAACTGCTTAGTGGCACGAATTTTCTGGCAGCCCATGCCATTTTCCTTGTGGTGGGAAGATACTGAGGGGCAGGAGGCACATGGGATGGTCATCACAAATATCAGATGACTGATCTGGGTCTCTCTATCCAACCTCTCACTGCCACAGGCAGTATCATCAATTCTCACTCATTTTCTACAACAGAATCTCTTACACAGAGGTCAAGCACTGAGCTCAGCACTATGTGGGGTCCATGGCATACCAAAAGGCTATCCTGAACATCCCTATTGAGAAAATTTCCCCTGGGAAGCCCAGCTGATGTTAGTTCCTGGCCAGTGCTGCCCTTCTGCAAGCTCTCCTCCCTCACTGGCTCTCGGAATGCACCTGAGGGGGGCAGCCACCACCTCTGGTCCTTTGTTCCTCTGGGATAGCCTCATACAGCTGCTTCAGACAAAATCTTGCCCTCCCTGACAGTGGCCCTGGCTCTTTGAAGAATGTGTCAAATAAGGTCACTTACATCCAGCACCTATAAACTCACACATTTCAGTAGAAATACCACTGAAAAACTCCCCTGGGGAATCTCTTAAGATCGTAACCTCTCTTTCCCTAATTCTGTTCTAGTGGGCTCCATCCTGAACTCCCCCTCTTAGAAGATGCTTTAAAAGTTTTCATACCTCTGAGGTCAGACTAAAAAGCCTGGAGGTGCTGGGGCCAGTTTCTCCATCTCCTGAACTGCTGGTTTGATGCTCACTGTTCACCAGTGCTGTCTTAATGCATCTTATCTTGCTATTGCTGTGGGCAGGGAGCACTGCACATGTTTAGCTATCACAGGTCAGATGATGAGTGGGAACTCATTAAACCACAGTAATTAATTGCTGGCAACCATCTGGCCACCCCTGAGCAGCCGTGAACAACGTAAGCAGCAGAACTAATGGTGCCTCCTTGCCAGTATTTCTCTCTCCCATGTGGATGCTCTGATAGCTAATAAAAGCTGAGAGTTTATCTCCAAGCAGACACAAAGACAGCCTCTCTCCCCCCTCCTCTCCCCTATCTGAGCACCTGCTTTCATGTAATCTTTAGGACCGTGGTGTCTTTGACACCTATAACATTCCATCAAACATTGATGGAGCTGGTTAATGCTTTACAAGTTATGAGGAAGCAACAGATTGATGCCATCATAGCATTTTCTCTCTCATGCAGTTAGACAGGAAAAAATAGGTCTTTTTAATCTATCCAGTAACCTTTGCTGAGAGGTAGGTGGCAGTTTTGTTATATTGGCAGCTGCTTTAAAACTTGGAACTCGAAGAGTTGCTTTAAGGTTTTATAATATAAAACCTCCCAACTCCGCACCATTTTAACATGCTAAGTAAAAGAAAGTTGTGCTTCCCTCAAAGTTATTAAATTTAATTGAGATCACATTGGGACAAAATGTTATTTTCCTAAATGCCCGTGTTGCAAAAGATATTAATCTTGTTTGCCTGCAAGATTGATGCTGGCTCTGCTGAAACAGGCTAGATGCTACAATTAGATATATTTAATTCCTCCTCAGCAGTGCTCTGTAATGTGATTTCATCTCCTTCCCCTTCCTCTTTTCTTTCTATTCCAGTTATGATGGGCTGTGGTGTCTGCCCAGCTCTGGGCACAGCATGGGAACTCACACTCAATTTGAAGCACTCAGTGCTCAGCAGCATTAACACTCTGCGACCTGGGGAATAGAGAGAGCTGAGGAGCAAGGGCTTCTCGGCAGCACCTGCACCACACACCATTTCTTAGCCACTGGAGGAACAGAAAAGGGCCGATCTCAGGGATTTTTGGTACCCAAACGGGGGCTCTGGGAAAAGGGTGTCACTGCAAGTCACTTACCTTCTCTTCAGGGATCGGTGGGGTGCAGAGACTGATGAGGACGATGACAATGGCAGTGAGGGCACAGAGGATGAGGGCAAAGTAGAGGTAGTGCAAGTCCTTTAGCACAGCTGGTCTCCTGTCCTCCTCCCCACAAGACGGGGGGCTATAAATAAACTCCATGATCATCCGAACCAGACCCACAGCAAGCCCAGCCATGAGGCCCCAGAAAGCACCCTGAGGAAGGCAAGTACAGAGAAAAGGTCACTGCAAATTACCTCTGGTTGTAGTTTTACCTCTCCTCTCCCTCTCTTCTCCTTCTTCTTTCCCAAGGCTTCTTATGCCTGGTGGAAATCCACACTGATGTACGTCAAAGGAGAATTTTTTCAGGTAAAAGTCCTCATTTTCTCTCTCTGCCCTTGAACATGGAGCAGATAGAACAAAAACAATGCAAGAATCTCCTCCTAACAACTCCCCTCCAACGAGCCTTTGACACATCATCCCTAAATGGCAGAACAACTTCCCTTTCTTGCTTTCAAACGGGGCTGCCAAGAAGTGCCAGTTGTGGTGACTTCTTAGAAGCAGACCCACACCCACTAGAGACTGGGCTAAGATCCACTAATGCACGCCAGGGAAAGGCTGTCTAATTGTCACACTTTAGCTGGACTGGCTCCGAGTTCACGGAGTCTCAAAGGCTGAGTACTGAGCGGAGAGATATTTATTTATTTATTTTCTCAAATTAAATACGTGTATCAATTGGTTGTTGACACTTCACTTACAGGCTCATTAATCCTCTTGCAGAAGATTGCCAAGATGAAGAGGGCTGTGATTGGGGGGGCCAGATAGCTGGTTATGGACTGAATGTAGTCAAAGAGCTTTCCACTGTTGGCTGATTGAATGATTGGGATCCAGAGAATACTGATGACCACAAGGATGAGGATGAAGACTCTGAAAGAGAAGGATACAATTGTGTTAACTCTGTAGGCAGAGTTAAACAAAACATATACCCAGTTGCTCTCGGAATTTCCCAAGAAAAAACCCACAGATCACTCTTGAGAACCTTTCCTTGTGTACACAGGAAAAGAGAAAATTGTTCTCCCAGCACCAGCGTGGTGTGTCCTAGAGTGTGACATGGTCTTCAATGACCTTGGCTCTTGGATACGACAGAAAGAGGGAGCTGGAAGCTTGTGGAAGCAATCTTTCTGCCACCTTTCCAAGCAGGTAATGTGCTCAGTCTCTTGCCTTTGCCAAATTCCAACTCGTTTGCTACTTATTAAAATTGTGTTTGGGGTCTCAGGTGAATACTGTAACCTTCCTCTGCCTTTGCACTGTGTGTCACAGAGGTTTGTCCATGTTGCTGAGCAGGAGGTACTTGTCCTCTCACCACTCTGCCATGCTGAAGTGTGAGCTTGCCTGCAGCCTTCAGCCACCCCTCAGCAAGGTTTAGAACTTAATGCTGATGACTGGAGAGAAAAAGCTCCACAAACACACTGAATGCAGCCTAAATTCCCCTGTCTGGAGGAGAAGTTTATACGCCCCTGATATAATGCAGCACCAAAGCTTGTCTGCAAAGGACACTACAACTTATCACAGAGACAGAGAGCTGGGATGCTCAGCTCTGCACTTTTCCCTGGGAAAAAAAAAAAAAAAGAAGTAATTGCATCATATCACTCCTGTCTGATGCAAAAATAACACGTTTTTATAGACCTCTGGTGACAACGACTCCAGAACGCTTTTGGCTTTTCTAAAAGTTACATTTAAAGCAGTACTTATAATAAGTTTAGAGAGAAGAGGGCAATTATCTGCTTAGCTCAGTGGAAAACTCAGAGTTTCTCCTTGACCAGATCTACCCAAGAAGAAGCTGGAAAATGCAGTGCTCTTTCCCAAGCTGTGCTCCCGCTCTGTATTACAGGCAGCAGATTTTTCTCAGTGAGTCCAGCCTGGAGGATGTAAATGCTGCACTCAGAACAGACGATGAGAGGAACGAGACATAAATAAATGTAAGGACCTGCCCACAATCATCAGCTCCTGCTCTGAGGCCTGCCTGCGGAGCCGCTGCCAGATGTCGATCACGAAGAGGGTGCTGCTGCTGTTGAAAATGGAGGTGAGGGAACTCATCAGGGCTGCCATCATCACTGCAATCATCAAACCCCGGAGCCCTGCGGGAGCCAAACACAGAAGGGGAATCAGGACTAGGCCGTGGGCCTCTGAGCACTGCTTTTTCCATCCCGCCGTCTGGTATCTGCAGTAGGATTTCCACGTGCTTAGGATGGGTAAGGGCAGCTTGATCCCCCCCTGCCCAGCCTGGCTCAAGCCCAGGTCCACAAGGGTGTTTCTCACCATCAGGCATGAGTTCAATCACCAGCTTGGGGTAGGCAATGTTGGAACAACCCACAGCAGCTCCACAGACCCTCTTGCAGATGTCTGGGTCCACGCAGCCCACTTCATCTGTGGAGCACAGGGGAACAACAAGGAGTCAGTGCAAACCCCTCTGAGCCACAGGTTCTTCAGAGCAAGGGAACAAATCCTGATGCCTTCTGTGGTTCCATATAAATTCAGAGGTGGCATACAGCTACAACGAGTGGAGCTGGAAAATGTTTTATATCATATAACAGAGGTGAAACTTTGAGCTGACATTTTGAAATTCTGTTCAGGATACAGCTAAAACTCTCCTGGGTGTTGCATAACTGTAATCCTTGATGATTTGTCACTTGTGGGAACTGGACTGTTTCCATGAACCTGTCAGCTGGGTTCCCAGGGATGCTGGAGGCTCATTTACTCCTATTTAGGAAATCTGGGAGATAGGCTCTTTCTTCTGGGAATGGTCCTTCTAACCAAGCCTTCCTGGGAAAGGGAAGGCTCTGGGGAAACCACCAATGAGAGCTCCTTGGGATATAAGGGAGGCTCGTTTAGCCTAATCCACCAGGACCTGAACGAATCTGTGTGGTAGATTGCTAAAACTCTCCAAAACACCTAATGGATGTAATCCATAGGATCTGAAGGACAACCTCAGTGCTCCATGAATTTAATTTCACTGACTCGCTCCAGACAGACGGGTGCAAAATGTCCACAGCATGGAGCTATATGCCCCCAGTGGCAAAGTATGCCCCTTATGGCTACTCCTAGTGGCTTATGCCACTGTGGGAGAACTGGAGATGGAGGGAGGGCTTGGGGACACCACGGTGCAACAGGAATATCTATGGACATGCCTGCAGGACAGCAGTTTCTAAGACGTAAAAGTGCTGGCAGACCTGTGTGGGACTAGTGGTCACAGCAGGTATGGAGCCCCAGGTCAAGGAGCAGGGGAAGGCTTACCTGGGTAAAGAGCTCTGCTGATCATTCCTGGCATGACAATGAAAAACATAGGGAAGATTTTCAGATACCCTCCCAGCACTGATCCACCTTTGGCATGGGAGAGGTTCTTGGCAGAGAGAGACCTCTGGACTATCACCTGCAATTGGTGCAGAAAGAGAGCAGAGAATGAAGCAGAAGCACAACAGAGAAAGCAGGATCCATCCTCTCCCTGTCTCTCCTTCTCATGGATGACTTTCATCCTGCAGGATCTCAGGGTGTTTTGCATGCCAAGGACAGCTTTCCCACCTCACTGACTGGAGCCTGCTGCCACCGCTCAGAGCTCAGTCCACAGGCTACAGGAGAGGGCAGCATGGAAATTTCCTTTACAGGAATAAATTCACCCTTGACTGAAATGAAGCCACCTTGAGGGCTGGAGACAGCAGCTGTATGGCAGCAAGGGACACAGAATGAAGGAGGCTGTGGGTGTTTTGGTAAAAGCCCAGTGGTGGAGTTTCATAATTATCCCATCTGAAAGTAAAGAAGCACCACGTCTTGACAAACACACGCAGCTTTCCTTGCTTGTAGCTTGGAAAGGAATAAGGGACATGAGACATCTGGGAATATGAACGGAGGAATATTGTCTGGAGGTCTGCTCAAGGTCACAGCAGAGCCAGCTCCAGATTCACATTTTTATATCCTTGTCATGCTAACTGCATGAAGGCTCCCAGTACTCACCAGCCCACAGTGGGATAAAGACGGATGAAAATAACCTGTTCTCACTGCACTAAGAAGTGCATAAAATTAGCAGCTTGCTGAGAAGGTGGAAGGAGTGAGACATTCTGGTCTAGACCAGTAAAAAAGGTAGCAACTCCTGCACACTGAGGCACAGCAGTTTTTTTCAGCTCACAGGTCCACAGACTGAACAGTGGACTGAAAATAACAGTGTGGTGGTTTGTCTGCTGAGGAAAAGATTTTATTTACCTGGTCAGTGCACCAGCACCACAGAGCCAGCACAGACAGACCAAATATAAGGCCAGGCCAGGGAATGTCTCCTGTGATGGGGTCCCTGAACAAATGGAATGCATCTGCACGGGGGAGGTGACAGGTCGTGTTTGGGACCGTGATCTTTGGTATTGCTGTGCTGTATTTCTCCTGAAGTCCTTCATACCAGCCAACTTTTTCAAATCCTGTAAAGAAAATGCCAGTGATTTAAGGGCTGGTGCATCCTGCAAAGTTATTATCTTATCTGAGTCTCGTGATTACTTTTCTTTTATCTTCCTCTTATCTCCTTTACTCTTCATTCCACCCTTGCTTTTTGCAGTCAAGGTTTCTACAGAAGTCAGCAGGATTTTGCCCAGAGTCCTTGTGGTTTAAGCAACACATTCTGGAAGAGGATCAATGCAGGAAAATCTCCATGATCCTAATCCCTGCAATGTCATCAGCATCTACTCTTTACTTATACACTCTCCAAGAGCTAGATCAGGAAGGTATGACATCAAAAAATATGTACCTGGTTTAGATATTTCTGTTTGCCAAGAAAGCTTAAAACAAAGACTGATGATGGCCATTTCCTTGTTGCTCTTTATTTTTTTATAATGTTCAGTTACACCCACATGAATCCACAGTAACTCCAAAAGTCAACAGCGAAAGTCAGCAGGATTACTCTGAATTGACATGGGCTTAATGATAGCTGAACTTGGCTCTGAGAATGCAATGTTCCAAAGCTCTTTGGCAATTGCAGTGAGGTGAAGTTATCCAGAGCCTCACCTCCATACTGTTAGTGCAGAGGATGAAGCAAGTATGATGGCTTGGAGAATGAGACTTGTGCTGGCACCACTTCTGTGAGTGGTTAAAACTCATTTCTGCACCACACATGAAAGGCTGAGGCCCCCTGATAAGGTCTAGTGGCCTTGGGACCACTAAACTGCCATGTGGTGCCACTGCAGGTTCCCCTTACCTATGAACATGAGGACCAAAGCTCCCAGCACCATGATCAGGGTCTGCAGCGCATCTGTGTAAATCACAGCAGTCAAACCCCCTGCCAGGAGAACCAGAGAGAGCAGTCAGTGTGTCACCATGCACAGGGAAAACAGGCACCTCACCTGGAAAAGAGCTTTCTTTAGCCCCAGCCCTGTGATTTCAGGACAGACCCACTGGGAGAAGCTGGCACTGAGCTGGTCCCCTGGAGCCCGCAGCTGTCACAAGCCCTCCCATGCTATGAAGGGTTTTCCATGTTCATGAGAGGACTTGGAGACAGTTCAGCATCTTAACAGCTAAAGTTGCTAATTTTGCAGAAAGGGAAAAAAATAGCAAATCTGGGCAGTGGTAACTTCCTGCACAGAGGGAGCTGAGACCCTTGTGCAGTGTTAGAAAATCCTCTAAAAACAGTGATATTCCCCCCATTCCACCTTCCCTTGGCCCAAGAGGGGAGAGGGGAAGAGTCAAATGTCTCCAACAGATGGGATTGGGCAGGTGCCTAGAGCAACTGGGGCAATCTCTCCCTCAGACCAGGACCTGAATACTCTTTCCCCTCTGCAGGAAATGGGAAACTTATATCCCAGGCTCCAGTTTATAATGTGTCCTTTAAAATCAGCTATTTACCAGCTATGGTGTAGACAGCAGTCACTGCTAGCAAGACCACAGTGGACAAGTAGAGGTTCCAGCCCAAAGAGATTTGGATGAACAATGCTCCGGAAAAAATGTCTGTCTGGAATAAAAAAACCAAGGGCAGTCTGGCATTAGTTGTGCTTCGTGCAAGTGAAATCTAATAAAGCAGCCTGCAGCCCTCTGCGGCTGAAAGCACTGACAGGGGAGGACACCACGAAGGTGAAGTGGAAGGGGAGGAGAAGAGCTGTTGGGGCTGTTGGCTCTGAACCTCGTTCTGCTGTAAGGAAGAACTTTCCTCCAGGTCAGAGCTTTCAGGGTCTGGGAGAGTGAGAGGGTGAAAATGAAGGTGCTATGCCAAGGGCCTAAAAAGTCATCAAAATAAAGTCCATCTTTTTGTCATAGAATCCTGGCTGGCACAGAGAAGGACTGGTGGAAACTGTCACTCCTTTTGGTGACTGTGAAGACATCCCTGGATAGCAGAGCCCACGTACCCACAGGCAGACACAGGAGGGAAAGAGGGGGACATAGCAGAGACCTTATTCTTCCCAGGACTGCATCTTGGTGGCCTCGTGGCCGGGAGACACTCCCCCTTGAAAGACTCCTAAAGATTGACTGATGTCTTGTACCATGATTTGTTTATCTGATAAGAGCAAAAGGTGGCTTTGCTGTTCATGCAGTTCAGCATATTAGAGTGACTCCAGAAAAACAGGTTATACCTGCTGAGGACCTCACTAGAAATACAGAAACCCTCGTCAGCTGTGGTTTGCTTGGACCTTCTGGCAGAGAGAGTGACACCAGTAACCTGTGAAAGCTGGAATTACACAGATAACATCATTCAAAATTGCAGAGGGTGGTATGGGAGATGCTTGGGTTGGGAAAGCAGGTAGAAGGACACCTGCAAATCTGGTATGGGGTGAGATACAGGTGAAGACCTTTGCCAAGGGAGACAGAAGGGACGGGAGAAGAATTCCACTTGCTGTGTCTGAAATGAGCACCTTTAAAGCAAGGAGCCAGTGCAACCCCTGACCTCTGCAGGCCTGAGACAGGACAGGCACAGCCAGAACACCACAGGAATCACTGCCCCTTCTGGGGTTTGGCTTCCCAGCAGCAAACACAACCACCTCTGCAGCCGTGCAGGATCAGTCCTCTGACAACACTGTTTATTGAGATCTCTGTCTTCTTTGCAAGCGAACAAGACTCTGCAGTGCCCTGGTTGTTAACCTATGTTTGGGCAGAAAGCACAGGGAGAAAAATCCTTCTTGTAACCAAGTGCCTGCAGTCCAGCCAGCCGCTAAATGAGCTCTCCACAAACAATAGCTCTGCCTAATAGAAAGCACCTGTCATGGCCATAAACTCCCCCAGCCACATCCATCAGCCACGCGTGAATTGGCTGCACAGAGGAGAAGCCACTGAGATGAAACAGCAGTGATGGGGGCCAGGGTCCTGCTCTGAAAAGCACTGGCAAATACTGCTCTGCTGAAGGTCACTCTGAAAGACAGCTCTGTTTCATACCTTGGCTGTGTGGCTGTGCTCACTGAGGGCTGCTGCAGGACAGAGTTGCCATTTATCCCTCACAGGTAAAGAGGCTTCAAGTGCCTCTTTGCAAGACCTCACTCACTCTGCCACCAGGGGCAATGCTTTGATCCCGCAGAGCCAGGCTGGAGGCAGTGGTGACAGCCGTGGGTGACATGACCAAGAGCTGCCCATTAGAGGAAATCTATCCCACACTCCCAGCGTGGAACTCCCCTTAATGTCCCTCCCAGGACCTGAGACATAATAAGCCTGGGAGAAGGATCTTGAAGCCACTCAAGTGTCTTATCTCTAGTCAGTGTCTCCCAAGGCAATTTGACATCTGAATACTTCAGCAGGGTCTAGTGAAAACCGGCTTGTACTGACCTTGGGATAATCAGCTGGAGGCAAAGGAATGACATCTTCAGTGCCTGTAGTGGACTCTCAAATACACTCTTCCCCCTCCAAGGGCACAGGTAGTTCTTAGTAAATATCTGAGCGTAACTTCTGTATCTTTCTGAATGGCTTTTAAAAGGGGGAAATACCCAGCAGGCTACCCTCGTTTATGGTTACCAGGAGGGTACAATGCTACAGGCAATCCAGAAAAGATGCTGCGTTTTGTCCTAAGCCAGAACCTACCTCCCTTTCTCTGTACCCTTTTTGTGCAACACAACTGAGAAAAAGAGAGAGGAACAACCATAAAATACCCAATGCTGAAAACTCAGCTACAAGAACAACAGCAGGTTTACAGTAATTTAAGAGAATTTCATCCCTACAAGATGCAGCCAGCCAGATTTTCAGATGGGGTAATGCTGCCCTTCCTCGGTCTCTGTTGCCTAAGGATTGATGTGATAGAAGAGGAGAAGCAGGCAGACAGCCCATGGTACTTACACTGTTTAGTAATTAGCTGCACATCCCTGTAAAGTTCTCACTGTGCGTTGCGGTTTAATGAGGGCTCTGTCTCTCTCTTAGGAAAGGTCTCCATGATCGATACAGAGGCAGGAGCAGCACACTAACACACTGCTACTGTTCCTGGGAGCTGGGCTGGTCCTTTCAAGGACATCTGAGTTCTCCCTGAGCAGCCCTGCCTTGTACCAGGATGCCCTGTCCCTGCCCTAGACACAAGGGTTGTGTTCAGTTGGATACATACGGATATCTTGGTGAATATATAGATAATCAGGGACAGCACGGACATGTAGACTTGTATCCTCTGCCCTCCAAACCTCTTCTGCAGGTACTCAGGCATGGTGACTACCCCTGCTGCGATGTAAACAGGCACAAAGATCCAGCCAAGAGCCAGCAGTGCCCAGGTGGCCTGTTAAAGAGACAGAGAATAAAGGCACAGGATTTGACACATGGGAACAGCTTTTCCCCCTGTTCTCTCAGCGGCCATGCTAAGAAAGCAGAAAGGTACAGTGCCATGCAATGTGTTTAAGAAGCAGATTGACTTTTCCTCCCTGCTCAGAAGATGAGCCAGCAGCTGGAGGAATTATTGCAATTCAATTAGAACCTTTTGAAGTTCTCCTCCTAAGCCCTGTGTTTCTCTGTCATGGGTGTCACATCCTCTGCCATCTCCTGGTCTTTTGGGCAAGACGGTGTATTCTGTTGCTCTAGTTCTCTGGAAGATGGTGGTGTATTTGGTGGCCTTTGAAACCACTGATGCTGTGGCAGTGAAGAGTTAAGTGATTCAGAGCAGGATGGGAGCATCTGTTTGTTGCTTGATTAGCAAGTGATGAGGCTGAGGCAGCAGACTGTCCCTGCGGAGCATAAAAATATGCAACAGCAAGACTCTGCTGGGATGTTCTCCTTGCAGGCTGGAGCAGATGTGCTTCTGTCACTGGTAGATAAAGAGGCACTTTAGTTGCTTTGCCACAGGTGAAGAGTCTTTTGCAAAGTGTAAAGGCATTTCCCGTCGTGTATTTCTTCTCCGACACCCAGCAAAAGCCCAAACAGGAGAACTTAAAGGTAAATGAAAGCCACTGGATTATCACACCTCACCTCCTGGTTGTCTCGGGCCATTATCTTTCATCCTTACATTTATCTTGATCAGTTATTCAGGTTTTCAGAGGAGAAACTGACTCCTGTGAGCAGAGATTGTGACGGATTGAGGAGAACAGCCGTGGCTCCTGCAGGGGCAGGGACTGGCTGAGGTGAAAGATGCTCATATGATCCCTCCAGCTGAGCAATATCCCATGGCAAAGGGAGAGAGTAATGGCATAGCTAAGTTCCCTTTCCAATCTGAAATACATTAATCTGAACTCATGAAGTTAGATTGGCCCTGAAACACAATCTTGTCTTCGTGAGCTTCTAAAGTGACTTGAATAGATTTCCTGAAAGTACAGCAATATTGTTATGTCCTACATGCACCAGGATGAGCACACTCTCTGTTTTCTTCACAAAGGATTTAAAGGTGACCTTAATGGTCTAGAACAAAACAGTGCAGTGAATACATATCCCAGGAAAGGGCTTTCTGTGGGCCCTGCCTCTGCTTGGCAAGTACCCGGCACTATTAACACTCCGTGCTGAGGTAGGCAAGAGATTCAGAGTTAGGTGAGGGATGCTTCTTGTGAGGCTGGCACTGATCTCACTCTTCATCAGCTGAGAAATTTCATTAGCATCACACACCAAGGGCCTGCTCTTCATGCTCTGTGTGGTGTCAGTGGCAATTTTCCAGGCCACTCCAACAGGGCAGAATGAGACCTGCCTTCACACCCAGAGGCTCACCCCAGAGATGCCACATTTTGGCGGCTGCCAGGTGAAGAGAGTGTTGCTGATTCTCATGGATTTACGGTGAATTTAGGAGCACATACCACTTCTTTTTGCCTTTTTTTTAAACTCTTTGTACCCAGAATCCTGTGATTATCCAAGCACATTTCCAGCATTCATTGTCTTTCATTTTAATCTTCATGAGTGCAGACTAAAACGTAAAAATAAGGCCACGTACCACTAGGAAGGTCAAAGAGCTAATAATTCTAGTGAATTCCACTTAAACTAAAATAAAGATCTCATGTTTCCAAGGCTGTCGGAATGTCTGGAGGCTTCTCTCCTGAGAGCTGAGCACTTGTTGCTGCTGATACTGTTAAACACCTGATTTTGGAGAGAAACCCCAGTCCCTTTGTAAACAGAGACATCTTAGTTGACAACAGAACTGGCTCTTACGTTCCACTCAAAGCCCCCAACAGCAAGGCCCCCAGCTGCTCCAGTGCCCGCCAGGCCGATGAATAAACCACTGCCCACGTTGCTCGACATCAGGGACGCTCCAATCTGGAACACAGGGCACAGGGACAAAACTGAGAAAGCCACTTTGAGGAACTTCTGTACCAACCCAAGTGTTTTCCCCAGGACATCTCTTTCCCCAGGATCTCATCTCCTTGTAGTTAGGCCGCTGGGTGCTAATGGAGAGTTGAGGTTTCCTCCACCTCTCAAAAACCCTACATTTTTATATCTTTAAGCATGTTCCTGATCCCTTCCACTGCCCCCACTTCAATTAAAAGCTTTATCTCAGAATCAGGGCTCACTTTGCCAGGGGTTCTCCTGAGAAGCACACCTGTTACAGAGGCACAGCAGAGGGAGGGGAGCCTGGTGACACCACAGATTCCTCCGTGTCTGTGAAACGTGACGGATTTCTCCTTCCCTTGTTAACCAGCCAGCAAGGTGTCATCCCCGACCCTGCTGACCCTTGCTCTACCTCCCCATGACTTGCTGACAGCCTCTTTTGAGTCTTGGTCTGCACGTGTGCGGTGCTGGTTCACACAGCCATGGTGACAGGAGTGCTCTCTTGGAGCTCCTCCTGAGGAGGAGCAGCATGGACATGCTGCAGCATGGACATGCTAGGAGAATGCAGGCCTTTGTGCCTAGTGTCTAAGGCAGGTTCAAAGCTATGGAGCTCTGCAGCAGGCTGGAAAATGCTCATGCCTCAGGTTAACTTTAACTGCAGGCTGTGAGCCGGGTAGGCCGTCCCTGCCATGGCTCATTGGCACCCTAATTGGAAGAATGCCAGCTCCAAGGCTCTTTAAACAGGGCAAAGGCTATCTGACTTAATTGCTGCTTTTACTGGTGCAAAGCATCGCCTCCTTTCTGCGCGCCAACATCAAACCTCTCCCAGGGTCAAATGAAAAGTTACCCAAAGGACAAGTCAAGCCCTTTCATCCTACAGTTTGCCTTTAGGCACATCACCTACAAGGAGCTTTTCTCTCCTTAGTACTGCCCTGTGTGAAACGAGGAGTGATGGAAGCTGATCTGCTTCTCACCTTTGGGCGAGGTAAAACATTAATGTGACATCAACACCTACACTGCCTCTGCCTTCTTGGCTGTCTGAGAAAACTCTTGATTAAAGAAGCTGCTGAAACAGGACTTTGCAACCGGTGCTCTCAAGCAGTGTGAGCAGTTTTCCTGGTATGTAGATCAGACACAGAAATACAGAAGATAAATTGCAGAGGAGCAGCAATTTAATATCAGGGCTTAGCTGAGGCTGTTTAATGCACAGCTGAAACCTGTCACTCTCATAAAAACAATAATAAAATGCAGGTAAGCCAGTTGTACTCAAGGTGAAGGCCACATGGAGACGAGCCTGCAGGAGAGCTGCAGAGGTGGAATCAGGTCCGACAAACAAATCTGGGAAGTGAACAGCATCAGAGGTTGCTCTGAACCTAAAACGGTTCAGAAGAGCCAGGAGCTGACCTGTATCCAACAGCCTCTGTAGCCACCTGTGGTTGGAACCAAAAGCAGTGAGGATGCTTTGGGGTTTGTCTGGGGGCTTTTTTAATAGAAAAAAACCCCAGAAATCTTGTTTAAAAGAACAAGATTGAGGAAAAAATATTCTATTTTAATATCTTTTAAATTTCCCCCTCCTAATTAGAGAAAACCATTAAGCTAAGCTTTTCCATTAAAAGTCACTTGTCTGGGACAGAAGTATAAAGAACATTTAAGAAATGATAGATTTTAGAGAGGTGTATGTGTCTCTGGTGGAAGAGGTTGAAAACCTAGGATAGTGAATTCATGGGCAATGAATGGCACAGCCAAAGGATGAAAAGAAAAAAACTGTGTTTTGGTTGAGAAGTGCATTCCGTTACCCACGACTCACTGGAGAGATATATGGTTCTAGAGTCTGGCACTGGCTGAGAAGAATCTTTATTCCTGTGGCATTTTTATTCCTTTCAAACTCTAAATTATCTTTATATGTACCTTTCACTCCCAAGAAAAGGCGCCTTCAATAGATTATTTTTTCCTTCATAGTGAAGATTTATACTTTAGTGGTTTGAAGTCATATCCTTTACATCGTTAGTCAATAAACTCAACTCTGCTCTAAATAGCAAGGACTCAGAAAGTTCTGGGATTTGGGATTATTTTTAATTCAGTGTCTAAGTGCTTTTTACTGGATAACACATTCCTAGATTACCTAATGCTCTCTTGACTTGGGAACATCAGTGGTGAGTTGAGGCCAAAAAGTTTCAAACCCAGCTAGGCAGCCAGCATTCCCTAACTTTCATCAATGGGAACATTTTTATTGCTGACTTTAGCAGAGAAACTGAGAGTTGGAAACCCCCGAAGACGCTGAGCTACCCTTTTGGCCTGGCAGCTCCATGCTGCAGCCCACTGGCAAAGATGTGTGGGATGATTCCCTATGGATCCTTCATCTGCCCCCTTCATCTCAAGACTACAGTCAGAACATGTAAGGGCTGAGTCCCCTCACCAGACCTGCTCTGACATCTGGAATTGCTTTCAAACCATGAGAAACAGAGGGAAGCATTTCACTCACAGGCCACCAAGTCATGGATCTTCCAGCCAGAAAATAGCCTCCAATGGTCCCCCGGCTCGCTCGTACCGATGACTGGAAGCACAGCAAAAAGAACAGGAAAAAGTGTTTGCCTCCATTCACCCACCCTCGAGCCAGACCAAGCCAGGAGAATCCTTAATGCCTGGTCTCAGCATCAGCTCCAAAATAATTTTATGGATCTGTTCAGTATGCCAGGCTTCACCCACTGCTTCTGCCTCTCTTGGTGCAGGTTTCTGACAGTCGTGCTTTGGAAAGAAGCTGCTTGTACCTGTTTGATGACTTCTCTGTGAATGTACCAACTGGGAAAGAAGGAACAGTTCAGCCAAGCAGAACGCAGTAGGTGTCTGTGACAGGGGCCTTTGCCAAGCAACACGAACAAATGATCAGCAATAATCTTTCCGAAGTTTTTAAGGCCCCATTTCAGCACAACCCTGGCTCTTCTTTTGCCTCCTGCATGTCCACACCCAGATGTGAGACTGTTCTGCAGCATAGGAGCTGAGCATCATTCCCAGAACAACCTCCAGGGAATGATCCCACAGTCGTTCCCATATGGGGTGGGAGTGAGGGTTTACAGAAGTATCCCTGTCACCCCCAAATTTGCTCAACAGGCCCCAGGATAAGTTGTGCAGAGGATGCCATTTGCAGACAAACCCCTTGGCACCCAGGAGGGGTCCAGGGAGCATCAAAGCCTCTCTGGCTCAGGCAGACCCAAACCCAGCCCCCTCAGGGACTCACCCATATGCCGACAGCGAGGACAAAGGCGAAGTACAGAACCACGACGATGATGTCTGCCACTCCAAAGGCTGCTGCCGTGTCCCCTGGCAGCCCAGGCAGCTCCGTGGTGGCTGTGGTCGGCTGGCTCATGGCTGGGAGCAAACTGCTGATTTTCTCACTCACGCTGGACTTTAGTGCACGTTGGCCTTCATTGTTTCCCTTGTAATAATTAACAGGGTGAAGAAGCTGTGGGTGGGGAGCAGAAGCCAGGCAGGATGGTGGCTAACGTTTCCCAGCAGCAGCTTGGTTTCCATGGCTCATCAGTGAGGGATCCGTGGTGTGAGGATCCCTCCCATTCCCCCTTGTGTCCGTTTACCAATGGTCCTTTCTCCTGCCCAGTTACCCACTGCTGACACCCACTGGGATGTAGGAGATGGCTCTGTTTTGAGGTCTGGGGTTTGCCTTGTGCCCCACAGCCAGTCTGGAATGGCTCTGCCAGCCCCAGTAGGAACCTCGTGTCCCAGGACACGGGCAGGAAGGAGGAGGGGGCTGGACCCTGTCACACAGCAAACTGAACCCAGGTCCTCAGGGCAGCAGGGACGTTTCTCATCCTGGTCTGCAGACGAGGGGAGCACCCTCCAACACCAGCCCCCCGAACCAGGGCACAGGGAATGGGTCACACCACACCTCTGCTCCTTTGGTGGGACAGCTTTGGGAGGATCACGGAAGGTTCCTACTGGGGCTGGCAGAGCCATTCCAGAGCCTTCTCCAGGCAGACCCCAGACCTCAAAGCAGAACCATCTCCTACATCCCCCAACCTCCACCATCCATGGTCCCTCACCCCACGGCATATCACATGGGACATTTAAAACTTAGGTGAGCTTTGCTTGATCTTGGTCTCAAGGGAGGCAACAAAACCTGTCTCTCACTTGGTTTTATTCCCCTCTCTCCCAGAGTTTTCTTGCAAATGCTGGCTACCTACTCTCTCATTAACTGGGATGAGGCCCACATCCACCCCTGCTCCCCAGCCTGAGGCTCCCTGGGAGCAGTGTCTCCCCATAGGCTCAGTATCCACAAGAGGCTTTTCAAGACTAAGATGTTTCAACAAACTGAAGTACAGTTACCAGAAATTAAGTATCTGGAAGCCTAAATCCCCAGGTATAAACAGGCAGCTCTCCCTGCACAGGTCTCCCTGCACAGAGCTGATTTACACCCACCCACACACTTCCCCCTGTTAACACCTCAGCACCCAAAAGCAAAAGACAGTTGCCTAAAACTAAAATGCATTAAATACCTGCCCAGGAAGCAAACACAGCCAGTGTCTCCAGTCTTCCCAAACCAGGAATCCTCCTCCACATGGGAAGCCCAACCCAAGTACCTGCCTGACCCAGCCCTTCACCCCACCTTCCCACAGTGCTCTATCTGCAGCAATTCACACTTGGAAACACTTGAAAGCTTTCACCCTGGGGCTGTAAATATATCCGGTAAGCCATTCCCAACAGCCATGAGCTACCACGAGTGCATTGGACATACTAAAATGACACAGGCTTATGGCAGCAGGATGTTGTCAGGTGTTATTACACTGACTGGATCATCCCAAACTGCAGTGGCCAGCCCAGTTGCTGGGCAGGATTGCAGCAGCTGCACCTCAAGCACGGACAATACCTTGAGTGCATTTGTGGCAGTCCTTTCCTCGCCACCCGATCCTGTCCAGGCAGGAGTTGCTCCGCTCCCCATTCCCAGGACAAGCTGCAGGGCCGTGCTCCTCCCTGGGGACGTGACCACTGTCCCTGCCCACAGCCCAGGGGATGGCCCATCCTGCTGTTACGTGGCTCCCCTGGCTCCCAGCCCCGCTGCAGCAGCCCCGGGCAAGGAGCGGGTGCAGAGCGCAGGGCCCGGCTGGGTCCCAGCAGCAGGACAGCGCTTATCTCCTGCTCCATGCACTGCTAAGTCAACACTGCTGGCCATCCACCCCCAGGAGATGTGGTGCTCCTTGCCCTGGGAACGGATGTGGGAATTCACATACCCAGGAAGCAATAAAAATTCATCACAGCTGACAAACAAACAAGCAGCCCCTGGAGTGAAAGATATGACAGCAGCATAAGCCCAGCAGGTGCGATTTGGCAGATCTCTGTTGATTCAGAGGGTGCAAAACTCCCTCTCCCACTTTTCTCCAGGGACCTGGCGAGGCACCTCAAATGTGGCTGGTTACCTGCTGCAGCAAACCCACCCTCCCCAGGCAAAGGGCTCAGAGCCTCTTGGCCATGCAGGCAATGCTGAACTTTGGTTTCCCAAAGTGAAGGAATGAGTTGGTTTATGTTACCTGTGTTGGTGGGAGCGGTGGTGGCAGAGGAAGTGCTGGGTGTTATGGAGCGGGGTGAGGCCATGAGCAAGGGGACAAAGCTGTTGTGGGGTGTCACCCATGGCAGGATCAGGTGCTGGCAGAGGTGTTGGCTGCACTCATGGGGGTGATTGGCACAGAGAGCTGAGGAACACAGATCTTCATCCTCTCCCCATTCCTCCCCTGCTGAGACATCACTCCTCTGCCTTCCAAAAAACCATGCCTCCTCCCTCCAGGACTCACTTCCTTGTGCATGCCTGGCTTTATGCAGTGTTCTTCTTGTCTTGGTGAAGGCTGAGAGCAGGGCTAGCAAACAGGGGACAGAGGACAGCCCCTGAAGCTCACACGGTGTCACTGGGGCCACCTTGTCTCTTTGGCCAGAGACAGACCCTCATGGTCACCAAGCCTTATATCCATGGCTTCTCCCAGCCCTGCTGTGATGCCCAGCAGAGGTGTGGGGCAGGCTGCAGAGTTGCAGCAGCCCTGTAAAACCCATGGTTTCAGCAGCAGCTGGAAGCTGCAACCGGGCAGCCAGACCCTGCGGCACAGTTAATACACTCTCCTCTCCTTGCAGCAGAAGTGACAGGACGTTTAGTGTCCCCTTATGGGGTGTTCACCCTCACTCCTGTCACAGCTCCTGAGAACGAGCCCTTCAGGGACTGAAAATTGTAAGTGGCGTTTCAAAGTGTGCAGCTCAGAAAAAAACAAAAAGGTGCTGAAGAGCAAGTGTTTCTGGGGCAAAGGATGTTTGGTGGAGTGACAGGCAATTATTTTCACAAATGCTAACGAACAAATGGACTTCCTCTTCATTACCAAGCTACTTCACTGTCACCAGCAAATAGTTCCAATGACAATTAGTGAATTTCCAAATGGATTGAGAAATTGGCTTATACACAGACACCGATGCAATGAGGTGAGGCAATAGCCCAGCCTCGCTCCTTACCTTTCCTCCTGGGGGATTTTCCTGCGTGCTGAATGGGTGAGGCATTCAGCTAACCATTATTTTCTTCTCGGCCCTTTCTCAGGGGAGTGACTCTTGAATGAAATCCAGCAGTTTAATTTTGGTTTGATATGAATGGGCTCTGAATGTATTTAATGTTTAAAGGCAGCTTTTCAGCTCGGAGACTGCTCCAGAGGAGCAGCTGGAAGCAGAGCAGACCCCCGGGAAGCGCAGTGGTGCTACCACAGCTCTTTTCTTCCCTCTGCAGGCCACACTCTGATTTTCACTCCTGGACTGTCCCATAAACCTGGAGCCAGTCCATCACTTCAAGACTCCTTGCATTACTTTTGTTTGTTTGTGTAACCCGGGTGAGTCAGGGACGCCTGGGCTGAGGCAGGGATAAAATGCCATGCAGAGGAGCCAGGGAAGGCACTGGTTTCAGTGGGAACCTCAGCACCTTGTCAGGCTGCTTTGAGCCCTTTCACATCAGGGGAAGCTCCCAGCTCTGTGTGCTGGAAGCTGCTCCTCTCTGATCCTGGGGACGGGCAGAGCTCCCTGTGCAGGGTGCATGGGCTCGGTTCCAGACATGCAGTGCAGGTGGGCTCACATGGGATGTGCTTCCCATGTTTGGGCTCCCTTGGCAGGGAGCTGGGAGCATGGATCTCTCCCAGCAAGTGGCATCGACCATCTCTTACCCCCTCCTAGCTCTCTCCCAGAGATCACCTGTAGCTCCTGCCTGAGCACTGTGAGCCCATAACCCAGGCATCTGCCTGTGGACCAAGGACAGCCTTGACACACAGGAGGGTTTCAAGTTACCACACAGCTTGTGCTGCACCTAAGTGGGACCTAAGTGAGTTTAGTGAGAGGAGACACTTTGGGCTAAGCGTGGTGTTACCAACCAGTCAGTCCAGGCTGAGATGGACACTGCTGAGAGTGGAGTCCCAGCTGCCTTTATCCAGACAACTCATTTGCTGCCCCAAACAAGGGTTTGCACCTCCCCGTTCAGCTGAGCAACCTCCTCTGAATGCCTCTGCCATCCCCACACATCCCACTGGGAAACATCCGCGACTGCTGGGAAATTAAAGTGAGAAAACACAGAAGGAGTTTCAGGTCACACTTCCAGCCATGGCTGCCTAAAAGAATCATTCTAGGACCAAGCAGATTTAGGCTAGAAAAAATATGTCACGTTTACTGAGTGACTTTTTTGACTAACAGCCAGACTTTGAAAAATATTAGCAAGGGTAAAACATTAAGTGACAGAACAAGGACACTTTAGATGAAGGATGTTGTTCTCCCTTTAATTTACTCCCCTCCATAGCCTTGCAAAGATCTCAGCAGAGTAAGTGTCCTTATTGATGGATACGCTATCCTTGTTAAGATGGGACAATATACTTATTTACAGCTTTCATCATTGTCATGAAGGCACAAAGCAAACAGATATAACTAATGAAGATTTAGCTGTTACATAATGTCTTTGCCAACTCCATGCAGAAGTCTGGGTGAAAATCCTGGAAATAAATCTTTTTATGAGAGCATTTTTTAACGAATTTAAGACATGAAGAGATGTATTTGTAGTTTATGTTAAGACTCTGGGTATTGCTTTTCTGGAAAGATGTCTCAGGTTTGGAGTGCAAATGAAATGATGGTCTGAGAAACACCAAGGAAGTGAATATCACATCAGCCCTACAATCCAAGCAGTGAATTAGCACGTTCCTGGTGATGCTCCACAGTAAGGGTGGTGTGAGCTGTGACCGTGGGTACCACCAGCAAGATGGAGACTCAGTAATAATGGATCAACAGGCAGAAGAGATGGAGGAGTTGCAGTAAGAGCTTGTTCACTTCATTTGATCCCTTCTGAAGATGACAACAGCCATGGGTGAGCAACTCATGGTGGCTGGGACAGTAATGCTCCACAGGAAGGCAGGCGAGGGAATGCTTTGCAGCCCCTGCAAGAGGCATGTTTGGTACTACAGGAACAACCAGATTCCTTTGATGTTCTCCTGAAATCCATTGTCTGAGAATCATAAGGAACTTAGTCCAAGAGTGGTAAAACTGGAGGTGGTGCATGGTCACCTGGTCAGCCCCTGTGGAGCAGGGAGTAGGATGTCTCTGTTTCCCAGTATGACCTCACACAATCCTTTTGCAGATAACACAGTGGGCAAGAAAACAGTCCTTGCTGAATGATTCTGATCTGTGCTCTCCCTAAACACAACTAAAAAGCAACCCAAGGCATTTAAATTTTCCCTCTGTGGCCCGTTTCAAAAGAAAATGCCCCATGGCAAAACCACAGATGTGAACATCTGTTTTGGAACTGTGAATTCAGACAGGTATCAGCAGCTTGATCCATCTCTGCTTGGTGACTAGTTAAAAAACCCTTCTCCTTCATGTCAGGAGAAAAATGGCAAAGAAGAACCAGATCCCTCTTTTTAAAGTTAGGAGTCAGAATAAAGGCATTCTCCCTTGTGACAGATTAGTCAGTGTTTGGGGGTTCGGTGTTGGTCTCACCGGGAGGTGAAGTCTGATACAAACCTGCTTGTCTAGAAACACTGAAGTCCAACAGAAGGAATGAAAGAAAGGTTTCTTCCCAGCCGGGACCTCATCCCAGAGCTCTGCAGAGCTGTTATTAAAGTTACAAGGTTTCCCCCATGATGCCCTGTGGTCCCTCTTTCCCTCCTTCATGCACAGCTCCCTCGCTCGGTGTCTGTTCCCCACATCTGCATCGGCGCCCCAGGCAAGGCCCCCCTGCCAGCACAGTCCAGCTGCTGACGCTCCTTTGGAGGCAGCCTTGAGCACCAGGGGCAGCCCAAGCAGCTCCTCTTGCTCCCGTGAGGGGTCCATCAACACATCTAATTTATTTTCACGTCCAGGCTCAACAAGATACAACTATATTTCACTGTCATTTCCCTGCAGTCACTGTGTTACGGTCTCATGGAACTGGAAAGGAAATCCATGTCTTTGAGTCAAACCCTATAGATGCAAGACCCCCTTTTAAGCTTCAGCAAGAGCTTTCTACAAAGTCTGTCGATCCATTTCTAGCTGAATCACATTTCAAAGAAAACTGGCCAGATAAGATACTTTTTTTTGTAGAAAGGAGTATTTTTGAATTGATGCTGAATTTCCTTTGACTAGTCCATAAAATAGAAGTCGAAAAGCTCTGAGGGTCAAGGATTTATAGGAAGTGAGTACATTCTTCAGAGTTACTATCCCTAAGGAAAATAATCAGAAAGGAAGGCTGAGACAAAATGGTTGCTGAGAGAACAGAGGAGGAGGAACAGGAGTGAAGGAAAAAGTAGTAAAATCAAACTTAATGACTTGCTGCAGTTTGTGGGGACTGAGGAAACAAATTCTGGAACTGAAGGAGTTGTCAGGCAGTGAAGATAGGGTTACACATCCTCCACACAGAGCCTGCAGTGTTGGCTTGATTAGGCGAGAGGGCTTGGGATCACTACGCCTTGCTCCCTGTCAACTTACACAAGTAATCAGCAGCCCAAAATGACAGCTCCCTCCAGGGCTGAGAGTTCTTAAAACAAAACTAAAATAAAAATAAAAGGCTTCTTTGGTCCTGCTTCAAACCTAGCTGCACCACCAAAAAGGAAAATAATTGTTAAGAGACAGAAAGACTGTGACATTCTCCAGCAACATCCCCAATGCTAATCTTCACCACAGTAATAATAATAACAACAATGACTTGTATTATTCCTATACTATAGCTGAGCAGCTCATATCCTGAGGAATACATCAGACTTGATAAACTACTGCTATCAACTCGCACAGTGTGATGAGACTTAGCGTGGGAGGATGCTGATGTTTCGTGATGCCCTAGAGAAGCCGAGGACAGAATGTGATAAAGATTCCCCCCTGCAGACCTCGACTTGCAGGGAGGATTTGGAGTACATGGAAGGGGAATCATAGAGTTTGGGACATTGGCCAGGACATAGGAAATAATGCCCTTGTTCTTTGCCAAAGCATCAGTGAAGCTTCGTAACTGCCAACTCCAAGACTTAAAAATTCTTGAGATGGGGGCCAAAATGGAATGATATTGGCTTAGATACGATGAGGACTTTTTTTCTTTTTTTCAGCAGTAGAGGGTTTTTGTTCTTTCTGGTTTCTGTTCCCAGAGGGTGCATTTTTATACTTTCCTCCATCATAATGAGTTCGAGCAGCAAGTCTCATATATGCGTGAAATTTGGGAAGTTTACTGCACTCCCATGACTGCAGAAACTGGGACTTCAGGGAAAACAATGAACCTCACCAGTTCCACAGGAGAATTGCCAATGCCAGTGCTCAGCTGAGGCCCCTCTCCACTCTTACACTCCCCCGCTCTCCTGGCAAAGCCTCTGCTCTGGAACATGCAGCCTTCCAAGCTGCAGCTCCAAGGGTGGCTTTCCAAGAGGGCCCCAAGAAACAAGGTCTTCAGTGAGCAATTAAACGGATAAAAACAGCTTTGTTTTTGGATGTACACGGTGGTGTAAGAGGCTCTGGTGTCAGAGGAAGGTGTGAGGTCTCTCACATCCGCTCTGATGGTCAGAGTGCACTGCTGCTGTGGGTTCTCTCCTGGCTAAGGAGGCTTAAGCTCACACTTTAATTTTTCCTTTGTGGTGGGACTGATAGAATCTTTCTCTTCTGATCCATAATTTATTTTCATAAAACGTATAAGGACTTCAGGTATTTAAAGCTATCAGTTCTCTACCACGTGTAGTCGGTGTTAACCAAGGCACCCACTGGGTTGTGATGCTCACAAGGACCAACACACCCTTGCAACCTCCTCCCTGTGATCACCCCAGGAAATGCCCCTTCCAAATCCTGGGAAACAAATTCCTCAGATCACTCCTGGCCCAGCCAGTATTCTTGTGATAGACCTAAGACCTGACTCATGACTTTTATTGGTAAATATGCAGCAGAACGGTTCTGAAATTGCACAATTCAATTAAAACCAAACAAAGAAAAACAACTCCCAAACTCCACTAGTCAAAGACAAGCTCTCAATAACCTCTTTCACTTTTTGCTAACTTGCTTTTCTGTGCCTAACTGAGCAGAAAACAGCAGAAATATATTTTAACAGATTGTGTCCCACCTCTTCTCCACCTCCCCAAGGCAGGTTTAATATCTCTCCAGAGAAAAAAACTTAGTCTCCAATAAATCATCAAGTTTACTGCAGTGCTTAAACCCTGCTTGTCCTTCAGTGTTCTGCTAGAAGGGGATTGACTCCTCCCGCACACCTTGAAGCGGGGTCCCTTTAGCTCAGCTCTTTGCCATCTCCTGAGCCCTGCTTTTCCCCGGCTGACGCTGGAAGCCGGTCCTGGTCCCCAGGGATGCCCGCCCAGCGCTGGCAGCAGCCCGGGATGGTGCCCGGCAGGGATGCGCTGGCTCCAGGCACCGCGGGCGCAGTTACCAGCAGATGGCAGCTGGAGATCGCAGAGGGAAATTTGGGCGCTCTCAGCTCTCGCAAGCACAGCCCGTGGATCCTGGGTGACCTTGGCACAGACATGGTCTCACCACCGAGCAGGGATGGGACCTTCCTGCTTGTCACCCCGAGCTGGGGGGATGCACACGGAACTCCAGCAAGGACAGAGAGGAGAGGGTGGGGAAAGACACAGTGCTTATGCTTCCAGGTATTGGAAACAACGAAAAAAAGAAAATCTACCAAATCACAAGCCACATCTCTCCTCCCTTCACCCCAGGCTCAACCTCTCAAGCCACAGAATCATTTAGATGTCATTTTCTAACCCAATCCCACCACAGACTTGCTCATACAGGTCCCAGCCAGCCCTCAAATGCACTTCAGGCACAGTAACTCAGAGGATAGGAGCAATCCCTGTTCTGCCTCCACAGCAAAGCCTCACCCACAACCCATCCCTGCAGCAGTCCCCCAGAAATGAGCAGTACCCTGTTATCCTTTCTTGCTCCTTTCCTCTTCAGCTCTCACTGCCCATAAATGTCCCTCCTTCCACCACAGTCAGTCCTGCGACAGGGCTCACTCACTGTGCCATGGCACAACTCCTGCTCCAGCTCCACATCTTCTTCTGAGATGTCCTTCTTCTCTGCCCTATCCTCCTTCCTCCTCCTTCCTGCCCCCAGCTGATGGCCCAGTTGGGCTGTGTCACAGAAGGCAACTGTGAGAAGGAATCATCCCCACCTGCCCACCCAGAGGAGCTGGCTTTGGGGAGCCGCAAAAGTGAGAGGATCCACCCAATCCCTCATGCACTGATTGAATAATTGCTTCTTCCTCAAGAGGCAAAGATGGGCTCTGCTACTGCACCTGCTTGGGTTACCCCTTCAAGCCAGACAATAGGGATGCTTTGTATTAAAATATATCAAATTTCAAAAATACCCCACTAGCTTCAAAAAGTCCCTTGTGGTCTGAAGGCCAGACCCACACCTGATCCCAAGGTGTAAGGAAGCACGGGGCATTGGTCAAATGTGTGGGACAAAGGCGTGTCCCACCAGGGTGACTTCTGGGCAGCCTATGCACAATTTGGGGTCTGCTGACCCCCTGAGCAGTTTTTACCCCCAGGAGGATCCTTGCACAGGCTCCTTCCACAGGCAGCACAGAGATTATTCACACACAGAAGCTTTTCTAGGCAAGGACAGAAAATGAAATTAGCATCGTTTTCTTCCATTCCCCCCACTCTAACTCCCAAAGTTTCAGCTCTGCAGAAGCCAATGGAGCCATAAAAGGGACTAGACAACACATCAAGCACTACCCATTTAATCCAGCCCCAGTTCCTCATTTAGCAATGTCAGCTTCCCGTCCAAGCTTTCTTTGGCTTTCATCTTTTCTTTTATCTGCTTGCTGTCTCTGGTTTGCCCCTTCTGGTTGCTACTGCTTTGATCTCTTGAACCTCTGCAATCCAGACCCAAACCATGAGAGCTTATGCTGAAGAGTTTCCAGTTTTTTCCTGTTGCTACACTCTTTAAATTCTTCCTTTGTTTCTCCCCTGAAACTTGTGGCAGATTCCCTCTGTGCAGCAAATGAGCATTTTGGATGTCCAGCCTGGGCAAGGGACCCTTTGACATTTCCCCAGACCCCTGGACATTCGCATCCCTGTGCTGGTGCTTTTTTGTTTCTTCCACTCCAACCCAGTAGCAGTTCCCCTGTGCAGGCTGAGGCTGTACCTGGCTGGGAGAGGTCTACAAGAGCCCCAGAATTAATTGTAGAGGTTTGCCTGTACCATGTTATCCAGTTGCTATGTGGCACAGAGAGTGTCAACTGTTCCATAATTAAATTTATAGGAAAAACACAGGAGACACAGTGGGAACTCTGTGTGCTAACTCATTTGGTTTCAGCTATCTCTTATCCAGAGGTGGATGGTGATTCTTTATTTCATCTTGAATACAATGAGAAGAGGAAAAAAGTCAACAGCAGAAGGACAGACAGGTTTTTCAGCAAGTCTTGCTATGCCCTGATAGGGATGCAGTTATGGGAGGGCTCATCCTGGAGAGTGCAGGAGCACTGCAGCAGAGCAGAGCATGGCAGGGACAATGTGGATTCCCTGCGAGTGGCACCCAGCCTGCTCGCTCAGAAAGCAGCCCCTCATGCTGTTCTCCAGCCGTTTTAGAATAGCTGTGTGCAAAGGAAGTGTCCTCATTTTTACTTAGAAATGTGGGAGAAGAAAAACATGAGAATGCATGGTTGTGCCTTGAACTTCCTAATTCTTCACCCTAAGGGACAGTGTCAGGGCAGACTGTCCAGTCTGTCCCTCGTGGCCTCTGGCTGATATGGACTCAGCTGAAAGGGAGCCGAGGTCACTGCACTGAAGTGTCTGCCCCAGGCCTACCTGGGACAGCCACTTCCCCTCACCCCCAGAACCACTGCAGGGTGGGGGCTCCTCTGCCCCAGACCCCTCAGCACTGGGCCAGCAACTGGACCAGCAGGACCTACCTCCCCCTCACAAGCAGCCATCCCCAGCTCAGGGCCCTGCTGCCTCTCCTCAGGCTGATTCCTTTTGAAAGCAAAGCACATAACATAAGGCCTGTGTTTATTTTCCCCTTAAATTAGGGTGGCTTGATTTTAATTGAGAGATCTGCCAGAATAAGGCACGTTTGTGCAGCTGTCATCAGAAATGCATGCTTGCTTTTTTCCCCTTCTTTTTCTTTTTTTTTTTCCATTTCCATTTCCTTTTCATTTTCTGCTTTCTTTCTTTCTTTCTTTCTCCCTCCTTCCTTCCTTCCTTCCTTCCTCCCTTCCTTCCTCCCTTCCTTCCTCCCTTCCTTCCTCCCTTCCTTCCTCCCTTCCTTCCTCCCTTCCTTCCTCCCTTCCTTCCTCCCTTCCTTCCTCCCTTCCTTCCTCCCTTCCTTCCTCCCTTCCTTCCTCCCTTCCTTCCTCCCTTCCTTCCTCCCTTCCTTCCTCCCTTCCTTCCTCCCTTCCTTCCTCCCTTCCTTCCTCCCTTCCTTCCTCCCTTCCTTCCTCCCTTCCTTCCTCCCTTCCTTCCTCCCTTCCTTCCTCCCTTCCTTCCTCCCTTCCTTCCTCCCTTCCTTCCTCCCTTCCTTCCTCCCTTCCTTCCTCCCTTCCTTCCTCCCTTCCTTCCTCCCTTCCTTCCTCCCTTCCTTCCTCCCTTCCTTCCTCCCTTCCTTCCTCCCTTCCTTCCTCCCTTCCTTCCTCCCTTCCTTCCTCCCTTCCTTCCTCCCTTCCTTCCTCCCTTCCTTCCTCCCTTCCTTCCTCCCTTCCTTCCTCCCTTCCTTCCTCCCTTCCTTCCTCCCTTCCTTCCTCCCTTCCTTCCTCCCTTCCTTCCTCCCTTCCTTCCTCCCTTCCTTCCTCCCTTCCTTCCTCCCTTCCTTCCTCCCTTCCTTCCTCCCTTCCTTCCTTCCTTCCTCTCTTCTTTCCTATATCAATTTGCTTCATGCAACCCTTTACAGGCTAAGCAGCTCCACTTCCAGACAGCAGAACAAAAGGTGAAGAATTCCCAGGGGAATCTCAGGGACACTCAGCTGAAGGGGCACATTTGTTCTCATGTGCCTGGTCACACACTGGTGGTACTGGGCAAGCCATGCGTGGGACCTCCAGGGTGAGGGCTGAAGGGGAAAGACTGGCACAACCTCTGCCTCACAATGAGTTTTCCATTGCTGTGGCCCAGATCTCCCTATAAAATATGGAGCTTGTGAAGTTGGATGCTGAAGGAAGGCTCCAAGTTCATATCATTCCCAGACCCAGAGCTGAACAGCTGATGGACAGCAGTCCTTGATATAAGATGCTGGGAATGGCTCTGAGAAGAGAAGTTGCCCAACAAGGAGAGAGGTCTTGCTGGCATCCTGTGTGGCATCACCACCCCAGCATCCTCTAACCTCCCTAGCCCCTTGCTTTATATGAAAGAAGTCTACTATACATCAGGGAAAGCAACCAGGGAGATCCAGCCCCGCCTGATCCTTTTTCTTATATGGAACAGCTGGAAAAAGACAGTAGCCTGGGAAATTGGCTGACCTTTTTGATGCATTCATCTGTCTAGCCTTATATTTGTCTTTTAAATAATTTGTCAAAAAACAAACAAGCCCAAAACAACCAATCAGCAGGAAAACAAGAGCCCACACAAAACAAGAGAGACTTCCAGCCTTGCCCTTCTGCAGTTGCTAGTCTGAAGCAGTTTAATCTAAAGCAGGCTTTGGCAATTGCTGGAGGAAGCAATGTCCATGATGGGTATTTAGAGACCGGGGCTCGCCTGCCATACACTGTCCAGGGGTTTATTACCTGATGAAAAAGCTTAATGTGCTTCAAGTGCTACGTGATGTCCAGATGTCGTGGCAGAAGCCGCCTGGAGAGTGCTGGTGATAGAAATGCTGCTGGGTGAATGCAGAAACATTAGTGCCAAATGTGATATTTAGTCCCAGTTCATCTATTTGTAGAGAAACACAGGAGTGGCTGAGCTGGTCAGGACCAGAGGCCCATCCATCCCAGTACCCTGTCCATGGCAGTCAGCTGTAGTAGGTCTTTAATGCACAATATCAGGGCACACAGACTGTGGCTCAGGGCCAGTGATTTGTGGTGCTGGGATTTCCGGAGCCAGACATAGTGTCTTTGTATTTAATTGCCCCTGGTGAATTTTGCTTCCAGGAATTTACCTAGCTGATTCTAAATCCCTTTGTACCCACAGTTTCCTGTGGCAAGCAGTTTCACAGCTTAACAACACGTATTGTTTAGTGTTGCCCATTTTTTCATACCCTGGAGCTGGGTGAGTGTTCTCTGTTGGATGCCACTCAAGACCTGCCCCGGATCCAGCTCACACAGGAGAAATGGATGAATGGGTGGATGGAATCTGAAGTAACGTGGCTGTTGTGATCAGATGTGCAATTATCTGCAGGCCACAAGCAGGGTTTTTTTTAGGAGCCAAGACACAGCTCCTCACCTGCCTGGTTGTTAACAGGTTGCATGATGCTGCCTTCATTATGGACAAAGGGATTTTCTGAGAGTGAACAGGAACAGGAGAAGATGGGCACAGTCTGGGTATGGAATGAAGGGCAGCATGGAACCAGATGTCTTTGTCAGACTGGTAGAAGACTGTGAGACTGAAGACAGCATCCCCTGTCAGGAGGTAAGGAAAAGAGAGTTGCAGGCTGTGATTTGTATGCACAGATTTGGAAGCAAGACCTTAAAGTGGGAAATCCTACAGGGACACAGGACACAGCAACCGTTGTAACACATGAGGGGACTGATTTCTTTGTGGAGGTCAGTGAGACCAACCTGGCAGACCCAATTGTCCCTTCCATCTGAGCAGTGACAGCTTTCGGGCTAAAGCCCACCAAGTGGCTGGGCCCTGGCAAGGTAAAATAGCTGTGTTTAAATTAGGTCACTCAAGAAGTTCAACTTCTCAAAGCCAACTGCATCATTTCTACCCTTATCAGGAATAGTAGTTGATGGCAATTGTTCAGCAAGCTGTGGCTCAGGCATGGGGGATTTAGAAATTGTTCTCAAACCCACATATGGTAAAAGCATCACGGCGCTTTATTTCCCTGCGAACTCGAGTGATGAAGCAGAAGTGGAAATGTTTTCTACTTAGAGTCCAATTTCCAGAATTGCTCAGCACCCATTTAGGCAACAAAGTCATTGGCCAGATGTGGGAAAGAGACAGTCAAAGGGATGGTGCTGAGCAATCCTGTGTGGCTCCTTCCTCGAATGAGAAATTCAAAGCCTCCTCAGCTGACTGGCAGCCTTATCCAAGGGCTATTTATGGATCCAGAGACTGTTTGAAAGCTTTATGGTTGACCTCAGGCACACACTAGATGGTCAGCACATTTTTCTGGGAAAGCAGAGTGCAATTCAAGATTTCTTGTAACTTTTTTTGTTCACCTGACGCATGTGCTCCAAAGACAGTGAAAGATGAGAAAATAATATGGGCTTGATAAATGACCGAAAGAAAGTTTCCGATCTGCAGCGGTTCCCATTATTCTTCTTATTCTTGGCATCAGCAGAGTTATGGCAATCTCCCCCTGCCCCCCTTCCCAACCTCTATGCTGTTAACTTTTTTTTTTTTTCCTGTCAAATTCACAGGAGTGGCACCTGGGAGCATTTTGACCAAGGGGAAATTGACTGAGCAAAGTTGCCTCTTTTCAAATACATTTTCTTGAGGGACTGGAATGAATGAGAATCATAGTCATAACATGGCTAAACAGTCTTTGTTTAACTTAATGCAATATAATAACCTAAGTGTTGCAACACAGCTCCTTGCTGTGACATCCTTTTTCCATTTGCTTAATTTTCACCCTAAACACACGCTGTTAATAAGCTGCTGAGAAAATACAGCTCTTGTGACAAAATCCAGAAACTGAGCCCCTGTATGGTGTGTTAGATACACAACTCTTATTTGGACTGGCAAGTGGCACTGAAATTGGTGTTGCAAAATAGATCCATTTTTCTTGCTGCCAAACGTGATGGACAGATGAAAAGGGAGGGTTGGAGAAGTGGATGGCAATAAGCAGAGAACAAGTAAAATAAAATCCCCGACAGAACGTAGCATGTGAGTTAGAATAGACATGTGAATGCCAGAAGGGAAATGCAGGATGCAGGGTGCTTTGTCAACAGCCAAAGTTAAAATAAATGTCACACTGGCACTGAAAACTGCAAGATCAAACTCCTCCTGGTGATTTATAGTTTAAGAGAGAAAAAGGCAGACACCCAGTGACTGAGCTCAAAAGAAAAACTCCTATTGACTTTAGTGGGTTTTGGAGAGGATCCAGTGCAGTAAAGGTTCAGATCTGATCTCTGGAGTCAGAGTATGTTTGACCAGTGATTTTAATCAGAAGAATCAGGCTCTTAATCACAGTTTGGTTTACATTTACTGCCTTTTTACTTGCTTTGTAGCAAATCTGGAAGTCATACTTGTTCTTTAAGAGCTAACTGAAAGTAAATAAAGACTGCCATAAAATTTGGACATCTTTAAATTAAAACACAATTACATTAAGGAATATGAATAACCCTTTCCCTTTCATTTTACCAAACCAGCCCAATGCTTTAGAAAAGCCTGAAATAAACTCTGGATTTGTACAAACAACAATATCTTGAAAGTTTCACAAATTGTCCTGAAGATTTCTGAGGACAGGAGATTTTCTCCAAGAGAAAATGCGAAAGACTCCTTACTTAGTGAAAGCTGAAAAATGCATTTTATATGATTTATAAAAATTAATTTATACAAAAATGACATGTTGCCATGTGGAAAATAGGAAATAATGTACACAGGCACTGGTTCCCAGATCTTTATCCTTCCCACAGCTAAAGCATTCTGTGACTTTTTCGTCAGGGATTCCCAGACTTCAGTTTAAGAGTACATTTTCCAGCCACTGAATATTGAGATCCAAGATGCAAAATCAAGGACAGAATGAAAAGCAAGAAAAAAATCCAACTTTGGCCACTCAAACCTTTTTTAAGTCTCAAGCATGTTTTAGGCAACAAAATCAGTGTTTGTGGAAGGAGTGTTCAGCACATTTCCTTTGTAGGTGCCCCCTTCTGTGGCAGTGGATGGTTCATAAGCTTATAGAAAACAGATAAATGCTGCCGAGGCTCTCCACACATTGCAGGTGGCTGTGCAGGGGCTCTATTCCCCTGGACAATTTGGCACTGGCATTCAAACCAAAGAAAAGGCTCCCTGTTTGACACACTTCCTTTGGGAACACTGAGCCAGTGAGAGGATTTGGGGGGAGCCAAATGGACTGCAAGTGATCTACCAGGGATGATGAATTCAAACATTCAAACGTTTATTTGGTTATTGATGATTTTTCTCAGTTATTTATTGGATGAGCAAGTTTTCCTTTCAGTTAGACACTCTGAAAGATGGAGATACCCAAGTTATTTTTAAATAACTGGCAGATTTCAAACCTCAGAAGCCTATGACTTCCCAAAAGAAGAAACATTTCAGATGATAACTAACAAAATTACTTTTCTGTAGTCTGACTGTAGTTTTGTGCAGAATCTCTTACTTCTATCTGCTAAAACCAAATAAAATGGGTGATTAACAGTTTCCAGTGTTGCAGAAGTTACGTCAGGCTCTGTTAAGGAGCTCCTGGGCTGTTCAAAGGGCTGTCTGAAGGGATTACAGCTCCCTGGTGTTGATGAGATCCTCTGCACAGAGACCTGGCTCAACAAAGCTGAGTCAGAGTCATGGATTTGTGAGCAGAGTCCTTTTGAAAAGTCAGGAGAAAATCCTTCCCTGTGCCACTCCCCTTCATGATTCTGCTTCTCTCACAGACCTAGAGACAATTCTGAGCAGAAATTTCTGGCAGATGAGAGCCAACACAAGGCACAGGCATTGCTCTGGTGCAGAGCCTGTGGCTGTGATCATCCAGGAGAGGAAGGACTGACTCTGTGGGATAGCTGGAAATCCCGTGACTGAGATGGGAAGATGTCTTAACACCAACACCAGGAAAAGAAAGAAAACCTAAAGACAGGAAAGAAGGCAAAAGGTATTCCCTGTAGTTGAGGGGGAAAAAAGTATTGTAGCAGTTGCTCTAATGCATAAACATTGGAAAAAACCTGAAAATATCTCTACTTTGAAGAATGGAGACATCTTCATTGTTTGAAGGGAGTTTTGCTGCTGGGGATGAGAAGTCAGCACAGCTGCAAGGTCTTTGATTTGAAGGACAAAAAGTACTCAGAGAGTATGGGCAAGATTGCCCACATAAGCTACAAGTGGAGACACACATGAATCACATGGACAAATAAAAACTCCAAGGAGCAATACCCAGAAACTTAGTGCTGTCTGTCTCTGTGAGACTGGGAATAGATCACACATTAATTGTGATTTTTGTTTGACATTAAAAATTCCTTTGGAGCAGGCTTTGTGTAACAGCAGCATTGCTGGAAAGAAAAGGTCCTGAAAAATGTCTTCATAGTTTTCTGTGTATGTGCATAAATATTAAACTGCCTTCCCTTCAGACATGCCACTGAACTCTGCTCTTGTTTGCATGTTGAACCTGGAAACTTCTCAAAAGTTTTGCCTACGGATAATTCATGAGTTAAAGCCCAAACTGAAATGCCATGTTACAACCTGTAGAAATGTTAGACAAATATAATGACCATATTTTCCAGTTACCTAATACCCACTCAAAATATGAACCCCAAAAGAACGGAATTGTTTTCATTGCTGTTAACCAGACAATATCACTCCATCTAAATATAGTATGTGATGAAACCAATTTAAATATTGTCCAAGTATTTAACACTGTAAATATTAGACTTAGCACTCCATAAAAACAGGCTTTGATGATGTAGGCTGACAAAAGGGACTAGTTAATTGCAGATTACATCATGGCTAGGACAGCATCACTGCTAGGACAGCCACAATAAATGTGAGGTGCAAAGTAAATCTAATAAAATAAAAATAGTCTCTGTTCAGTGTTCACCTTTATCAGTTTTGCTAACCTTTCTTACCCAAGACTGGGGGAGGAATGTAGTCCTAGGTAAAGGAGTATCTGGAGTTCAATGTGTTGGTGAAGTTTGCATTTAGGGCCTGATTCAGAAAAACATCCAAATCTCTGTTTGACTTCTAGGATGGGTTTTGTGCTTTTCACTACAACGGGGCTCATATGTACTTCTGACATTTTCCTGCAGTGGGAAGATTTCCTGAGTCAGGGTCTGAATCTACCTCATGTTGTTGCAAAATATGGCACAGCTCCATCAGAGGTGGGGAAACAAAATTTTAAAGCTTTTGGTAACTGATAACTTCAAAGGATTTCTTAAACTTCTGAGTTCAGATAACTATCTTGAAAATGGGGACAATTTCCTGGCATTACAGACCTGATTTTCTTCTCGTAGCAACCTGCACCCTTGTGTGTCTATCAGTTTGAGTTAACCTTCCTTACCATCTGCCTAGATATTAACATAAAGATGGATTCTGCTCTGTGTTTTAAAAAGGACAGTTTAGTGGTACCAGGATATCCTCAAAGCCCAGAGGTGGGATGTGTCTACATGGGTTTAGCTTCAGGCTCATATCAGTAGGAATTTCAGCTTGCAGGTGAAGCCAGGCCCCTCACTTGAACTCCTGAATGGGATGGAGGCATCCATTCCATCATCCTCCACCAAGGGCTCCCAAATGTGCCATACAGGGGCCTACACTCTCACTTGCCCAAGACAGCAAAAGTGCAGCTCGATGGACTACAAAAAGTGCATTGATTTTTCTGAAAAGACAGCTAATAACTCCTTGTAAGTTCCCAGCTGTTGTTGTGCTGAGCTGATACAGTATCTTGGGGGGGGACCTCATTGATTGTTGAAATCACTGAAGGTGCTTCTGGCAGCTGATGCTACCAACAAGTGGTTGCCACCATGTTTTGGGCATAAAAACTATGTAACTCCCAAAATGCTGTTTCCCTCTCTTATTTCATGGATCTCTTTTTCTCTCTTTCTGCTCTTTATAAGCTGAGTTCTTGCACTTTCTACAACATCCTCCAGTGCCCAAAATACCTAAAACCAGTGATGCTGGAAAGAGCCTCCTGATAACAAAAGGTCTGGTCCCAAAGTGGCTTGTGAGGCCTGTTAACACATCAGAGTAAAATCAAAATAATGATGTTATATAGAATAAGTGAGTCCAGCTGTCGATGTTGACACTCTTGAGCCATGAAAGGAGAAAAGTGATATAACCTCGGGTAACTGTGGTTTGTGCAGGCCCAGCTTTGTTGCCTGACACTGTGTTTGCCTGCACACGGGGATGGTTACCTGCAGAGATGCAGTGGTTTAGGTGAGTTCATCTGGTGATCAACATTCCCTCAGCAGCAAAGCCAGGAACTGAAATCTGCACTGGTTGTAAAAACTGTCTTGTGTGTGTGTGTGTCTTTGCTTCTCCTCCCTGTTAAGTGATTACTTTCCTCTGTCACAAGGGACCCAGGATCAGCCTCAGGCACGGTCCACTTTGGTATCTGTGTTGAAGAAGGGTGTGTAGCACAGATTGCAGCCGCTGGGCACAACTTCCACAGGCTGAGAGCACACTGGTCACAAGAGCAGGCAGGAATGGGATGCAGGCACCCCTCCAGCTTCCCTTGTTTCTACTGTATTTGTCTTTCTTAATTAACTCTGCACCATGTTACTGACCCAAAGACATGGCAACAGCAGTGTTGAGAACTGCAGGGATTAAAACATTTGCGTTATAATACCTCAGCCATGAGATCATAAATGCCCTTATGCTGTATTTTGTTATCCTGGGTTGATAATGGAGGCTGATAAAACTCCCACTTTCTCCCTGTATTCAAGCGAGTTAATGTGTCTGGGCTCGTGAGAGCCCGGCAGGCGGAGAAAGCAACTGCACAAAGTCCCCAATCTCGGATGTAATCAAATAATGAGGCTGTTTGAGGACATTACTTGTTAACATATTAGCAGGTACCAGGGGTAAGTGAGTGTTTATTTAGTCCTGGTGTAAAAGCATGTCTAAAATGATTTATGCTGGAAGCTGTTTCACAGCAAACAGGCTGCTTTCATGAAAGCGGGTCAATCACCATCTCCCGTCTGCCCTCATAAATCATATTCAGGTGCTAATGTAACCAAAAGGTTTATATAATCTGCACAATCAGCATGGAGGTCTGGGTGGATACAGTAATAGCCTGCCTGCATAAATGCCTTCTGCGTCTAAAGGTTGATATTTGAGGGGAGTCAAATGATTGATTCAAAGAAGAAAGAAAAGAAATAAACTGCCATGACAAGTAACAAAGTGTATGTACAGTTTTCCAGCCACATTTTGCACACACAGGAGTAACTTGCCACTGTTGAGATCTGCTGCTGGGACTGGTTTTGCATCAGGATAACTTCCATACGTATCCTCTAACAGAAAGTGGACTGTGATTTTAAGGTAACAATGACAAATACCAGAAGCACAACACTGTAAACTGGGATTGGCTTTCCATGTTCCCCAAATTTCTCTGGTTAAAGGTTAGTTTCACATTATTGAACGCTTTTTCGTACTGGTGGAGGACTCCTTTGAGAGATGACATAGGTCTCGAAGGACCTTCTGGACCTACATCCAAAACATAACTTCATTAAGTTCCATCTTGGAAGTTGCCACAGATCATTTTTGTCTGCTGTTTACTTCTTTGTCCTCCCTCCTCTTGTTGAAAAGTGTTACAAAACTGCACTTCCCTTCTTCCTGGTTTTCAGCTTGAACTTACTCATGGCCAGTTTATATTGGTAGCCAGATTTTATCCTGTTCTTCATGTTCCCCTTCCTATGCTGACAGTGTCCTTTAGCTTGAATAGCTTTTCTCTCCCACATGTATTTACCACTGGATAGGTTTCTACCATGAGGTTTTAGACCACAGAACACAGGACCCCCATAAAATGTTCCACTTTCTTCAGACAAAATTATTATTTTAATTCACATTAGTCAGTAGTATCTTCCCTCAGCCTTCAGTGGTTCACATCAAAGAAGAGAAACCATTTGTCCATAAACCAGTTTGGATCAGTCTTACAACGGCACATATCCTTGAGTAGCACATAGCTCCTACTTACAAGGCTGCAGCTCCCTCTTTTGCTAACAAATCCTTCAGCCAGCAATTTCACTAGCACTGTTAGTGCTGAAAAGAATGTTCCAAGACATTGTACCATAATACTTTGATTTTGGAACAATGTTTTATGAATACAAGAAGTGAAAATATTTTTTCTGAGGAGTAGCATCATATTACTTGTTTGCTGAAAGTGTCTGGAGACTTACTGATGGACCATGAAGTCCAGACTGTAGGTAATGACTGTGCTTGGACTTCATTTGTTAATTGCTCTTCATTATTTGCTTCTTATGAGTCATGTTATACCATTACAAAGTCAGAAAGCATTAGGAATTGAATAAGGACACAGGAGGGATACTGAGCAAAATAAATAACCAGTCATGGGCAAAGATCAGTGAATATTTGGTATGAGCAGATTGAAGTTAACAAATAATGTTAAAACTTAGTGTTTGGTGACTAAATGGAAGTAAGAAAAGAATTTGTGGGAGCATTCAATAATAAAGAAGTTTTTTTGTGAGTGGCAAAGCTAATGAAGTTACCCTCTGTGGTGGTTTTTTTTATTATTTTTTTTAAGTTTCTCTCCCCATCACAATAACCCACTTTTTGTTCTTGGTAATACCCTGGACTAGGCTAAGGACTGCCAAGTTTTTTGTATGAGCTGCACCTCTTACAAAAGCAAATAAAAAGGATTAAGTCAATCCAGACTGTAGAACAGCTCACAGGAGCTCAAGAAGGTTGAGTTTGTTTGATGCCCATCATAGACAGACAAAGCTGCATCTGCCAGGTGTGTGGTAGTTTGAGTTACAAAACACTGCATGCTTGTGACAATTCCTGTATTATGTCCCTTTTAGTTAATTTGTGGCAGACCAAAGGAACCCTTCACAGTGAGCAGAGGTGCTGCTCAGCTGCTGAGAAAACTGGTTTGTGAAGAGTAGGGGCTTGGTGAGTCCAGAAAAATCCAGGTCTGTATGTTAGGTACCTAAATGAGATGTCCTTTCTTTATTGGGAAAACTGATTTCATGATGGTCCAAGGAACACGGACTTCCAAACGTTCCAGGAACTGATGAGAAAATGTTTAGACAGTGACTTCTTTCTTCCACAAGAAAGTAGTGGCATCAGTTCTCCTTGGTTTTGTTTATTTATTTTGGGCACTCTGGAGAAAATCCTGGGAATCACAGTCAGAACTTGCATCACCTTGTATTTTTCATGCTTTATTTCATTTCTGTTAAAGTAATTGAGGTAATGTGGCAAGGATCATTGAAAATTGTCTTAAATATTCTTCTCAAGTCTTTTTTGAGCTGTGTATTGATTCGGGTGTGAACTTGGTTTGGTGTTTGGCCATCACTGATGCCAAGTGCACTATTCTCCTCCAGAGATTTGCTGCGTGATTGTTGGGCAAGTCTCCCTGCCCTTCCAGCCTGCTCTGTTGAGCTTGAAGTTCCTTGGCACTGAAGTTTCTTTCTGGCTGTAGGCATGGCTTCCACTCAGCATGGGGATGGGGGGCCTCAAATGACACAATTCTAGTACAAAAAACCAAATTTACAGTAAGACTGTTTATTGCACATAATGGATCAGCTTAACTGTGTCATTCTCATTCTGAGAATCTCATTTAGGCATCAAAGCCATCACCACAGGATGTAAATAGTCTTTCAAAAATTAAGTAAAGATGACACATGAGCTGATTTTTAATTCTTTTACTCCAAGTCATGCACATCTTCTGGCTTTTTTCTGTGACAATTCATTTCAATTTTATTCCTTTCTCCAAGAATTGTTTATTGACTTAAGCCATTTGTCATGTAGACAATCACTGTGGTCTTTAATTCTGACTTAGAAATCAATATAATATGAGACATAATTAATACACCTATTGCTCCCTTCCTTCCTCCCTTCCCCTTGATTAGACAGATCTACCCTGATTGTCCAGCCAGCAACACACATACAAAGAAGCATGCTAAAAATTGCTTTTTGCTATTACCAATAAAATATATAATTAGCCATCATAGGCCAATGGGAATCACTTATCTCTCCTAGAAAGGAAAATAATGCAGGAGAAGAAAATGGAACTCCTTGGAGTGATTGGTATCTTCAGCTGTGGTTCACTTATCACATCCAAGATAGCTGAGGTAAATGGAAAAGATGCTGTGCAGTGACCTTAAACAAGATACCTGTTGTTTAAAAGACCAAAGTTAAGGAAACAAATTTCATCCTTTCACTGCAGAATTAAAGGTCAAACTACCTGACTCCTAAAACAGACCCACTGAATAACCCTGCTGCCCAAGCCCCCGTCACAGCCTTTCCTCAAGGTCGTAAGATGAATGTAGGGTAATGTTTAACATAGCTGGGAAGAGAAAACAGAAGGAAGTGGGATGTGGTGCTGGGAAAGGCATACACGTTATCTCTCTGGTGCTGCTAAACTGGATTGCAGGGACCGTGGGGACACATCCTCCATGCCCTGGGAGAAGTCCCACGTAAAGGTCAGGAATTACAGGAGCCAACGCTCCTTCATTTCCTTACCACAGCTTTGTTACTGCCCGTGTGTGAGAAAAACATCCCTGAGTGGCCAGCCAGGCAGCACTCACAAATTTTTTCAATGTATAATAGCACTCATCCATTAACCATAAATAATCTATATTTATTCAAGGGGTCCCTAACAAAGCCATGTGTACATTGCACAGAGCATTAGGCTATCAAGGTATAAACTATTTAAAGCAGCCAGTGTTTGAATTGTCATTTCTCAAGTTTAACATTATGTTGTTTCAATATCTAAAGCCTTCTTCCCAATGCAGCAAAAATGCAAAACACATTGAGAGAAAATGTAAAACATACTAACTTGATTATTATGAGTGGTCTGGATTGTGTCACAATTCACTATTAATTTAGACCACATTCCAGTGGCTTCTCCCTTCCCTCTGCATTCTGGACCAATCTGTCAGAGAACTACACCACCGATTAAATAAAAAAATGTATATTTGCATGTATGTGTTTTAAAGTCTTCTCCTTGGAGGAAATGTTTGGGATATGCAGTTTAGGGAGCATTGTTTTCCACTAGCAACTAGAAGTGATGGACTGATTCTGAGGGCTATTTACATAATAAATTTATTCTGGGCATCAGGGACATGGTCAATTCTGTGAATATCATTGTGGGCTTAATGGAGAGGTTTGTCTCAGCTCCTCCCACCCATGACAGAGACCCAAAGGATGGTTAAATCCCCTCACTGAGAAACTGTTGCAGCCAGAACCAGTGTCTGCTTTGGTAGAGGAGGGGAGGAATGGCCTTGTGGTTACAGCTCCAGAATATGGTTCAGCGAAACTGGGTTATTTCTGCCTCTTTTATAGACTGCCAGTGTGACCTTGGGTGAATCATTTACTCTTTTCCACCTGTAAAGTGACCAAAATGAATTTTCCTGTTTTCTCAGCTTAAGAACATAAATACTTTGGAGTAAGTTAATCTTAGCTAGTGCTATGACAGTACTAGGCACAATGGGATCCTCCTCTTAATAGAACTATTGTGAATGTAGTATTTATTTAGGGCATTTTGACATCACTGTGTCCAAAGCAGCTTCTGGAAGAAAATGCAAGTAATGCATATAATCAGACTTTTCAGAGGGGTGTTTTTAGGAGACTTTTGCTGATTTTCTGGCCACAGAGTGTGCAATCAGTATGGCAGGCATGTATTAAAGAGGCAACAACTATTCCTGGTCATCTCTGTTGCTCTTTCACAAGCTGAAAAGCCAATATTCAGAGCACCTTTTAAAAGTCTCACAGAAAGATTTCAACTCCTGGCAGAAAAATGCTCAGAATTCACCCTACAGAGCAACAAAAAGACCATGGTTCATCTCCACCAGAACACTGGACAGATCCCTCTCAATCCATGGGGTTTTGATGTATTTGTTTTCCGTGCTTGGTGGTGGTAGTAAATTTTGGGCAAAGAATTTGGGATCCAAACTGTTTGTAGCTGGACAGCCCAGCTGCAATGTCTCTCTCCGGTTTGTACCCAGAGGGGGCCATAAACGCCCAGCTGAGCACTCCCATCTGAGTTTCTTGCTTATGGGAGAAGAGCACGTCTCTCAGGGAGGACACCAGCTCCTCGAGTCACTGTCAGTGTGCAGGGGACAATAGTTTGAAGGATTAAGTGAGAGACAAAAAAAAAGCCTTTGTGATCTGTGCTAGGCAAATCCCATAGGTACATCTCCTGAATAGCAGAGGTTTTCAAAGGCTGCCTAGGGTGGTCTAACTGTGCAGTCCTGACCCCAGGGAGAGCAAAGTTTAGCAAATACGTGGCAGAGGTTGGGGAGGATTCTTGTAGAGTGGTTCTGCTTTAAAAATGACCTCTTCGTTCTCCAGAGACACGGGCCTTTTGTGTGCTGGTGCTCAGCTGCTCTTCTGAGGGATAAAACCAGATTATGCAGGGTTTGCTCTGGAAAAACTGGAGATGGGTTCCAGTCTGGCACCTCAAACAAAGCTATGAGCTACGGCTCCAGTGTATCCTTGTTGCTTTCTGCCCTTTGTTGTAGCGCCCAAGCAAGGGCACTCATCACCCCCCACTCCTGCTGTATCCTACGGCCCAGCGAGTACCCCCAGCAGTACTCTGTCAACCCTGCTGATCTTTTCCACTGACTGGAGAGGGAGCCTAATGCAGGTGTTTCAGTGAAACTTATACAATCCAGATGTAAATCCAGTGGCAAGTCCCTCAGGATTAGACATGTCTGGAAATGAACATTATTGGGCTGATAAGATTTCTGAGCATTTTTTCCACAGGAAACCCACTGATTTTCATCTCCGGGTTTGGCACGCAAGCTCCCTAAGGCTCCTGCAGAGGCATACCTTGGATTGCCTGTGACAAGATACGAACAGGAGAGCTCCAGCTGACACGAAGGGCCAGCCTGGGATGGCAGTTAGGAAGGAAAAAACACTCTATTCTTTACTGTCGACTTTGAAAATGTGTTCAGGAAAGGATTATAATGTCAAGATTTTAATACTGGTTGCGTAAGAATCGCTGTTTGGAGGAGTCGTTTTTTGGAGAAATAGCTGAGAGAAGAAGCCATTCACTTCATTCCTGCAGATACACCAAATAAAAAGGGATCAGCTAAACCACAGACAAGCCCCTTTTTGCTTTTGCAACTGTTCATTTTTTCCATCAGAGCTCAGACCATGGAGCTGAAATCCAGTAATGAAAACCTTCCTTGCAGCCCATGGCTTTCCAGTGCCTTAGACCAGGCTAAGATTGAAGTCAAATGGAGTTGATCCCCAATTTTCCAAACTGCACTGGGGCAGACGATGGTCTGAGCTTCAATCTCCACACAGATGAAGCTGCTGCAGTGGGACTGGTTTCCGGGCTGATGTTTTTCATCTCTCAGTTACTGAGAGCCTGAGAGGAAGCAGAGAAACGTTATCAATTCCCTCTGCTCTGGACCATCCGTCTTTCTCTGCTGGCATACCCGACAGCTTTAAAATGATCAGGTAGCAGCTGCTTTTTGATTTCTTCTCTTATCTCTAATCCACTGTCTCATGAAATGTCACGTTAATGCTTTAAGGACATTCTGAGCAGGGGAGTGTGCTTTCCCTTCTAACCAGCAGGTAGAGCCAGCAAGCCTTGCATCGTGCCACAGGTTAATGGCAATTTCACAGAAACCTGGATAAACAGATTGCTTCCTCTCTCCCTTCCTCCCCCAGAGAAAGCCCTGACTCTAACAGTAATCCTGAAAACCTGTGCAGGGAATGAAGCATCTCACAGCTGGAAAATACTTGCAGAGGTGACTCTCTGTAATGAAGATTTCAGCATTTACTCAAGTGACTGCACAAGGAAGACCAGGAGGTGGGAATCTCATTGGATGTAAAGCATCCAAACTGTGCTACCTCTGTGTTTGGGGGCTTTTTTTTAGCAGGAAAGCAGAAAAGAAAAAATAATACCTTGCTGCTTTCCACAGTCATGTCCCTTACACTGCCAGGGGTGGAGGGCCCAGGAAAGGCTGCTCTGGGCACGTTTGAAGCCATGGTGCATTTGTTTCTTCTTCTCCACTGCAATCGCGACTTTGAGACATTATTTTCTTTCTTTAGCATTTAAAAGTGGTGTTTCCCAGAACCTCTCTTGGTTCACGAGCTTCACATGGGCCACTACCTTTGTTCTTCAGTCCCCATCAGAACTCACTTGCCTGTCTAACAGTCAGGGAAATGGCCTTGAACCATGTGTTTTACAAAAAACTACACTTCAGTTTGTATAAAACATTGTGTTATATCTAAGACAAAACCGAAATAGTTCTACAGACAGTAGTTATACAAAAAGAATTTATAAAGAAATTTTCATGATAGCATACGTACACAAACATCTTTGAATATATTTGCAAATCCTTAGACTGTTGCATCCCAGCCTGTGGTTAGTTTGCATCATTTCATTTTAATATCATTAATGACCACAGGTTCAATTCCTCATTTCAAAAACATAACTGACATTATCATCAATATTCACTTTTTATATAAAACATGTAGTTACTTTTTTTCCCCAGTGCTTTTAAAAAACCTTTTGAAACTGCTCTCCTGTCCAATTTCTGAGCTTTCCCAGCACAGCCATTTACCTCTGCTAGGCACAGTTTTTCAGAAAGAGGTCAAGGATGGTGAAAGTTGCTATCACATCACAAGGGTTGATAGTGCTACTTTCCCCTCAATGCTTTCTTTTGCTTGCCTTGCAAGGCCTCTTTCAGTTCCCTTGACCCCGCTGCCCTGCTCCTTTCTACTGATACAAGAGAATTAATAATAGAGCTCCGGTTTTCACCGGAGCCGCACAACCACTGGGATACGGCAGTAAAACACACAAGCAAACGCTCACAACAGCAAAGCCCCCCCACCTCCTGAAATCCATTTTCCTTGATGCCTTTGATCTGGGGCAGGTGGGAAAGAAAGCAAAAAGCCTCTGGGAGAATTATGACCGCAGTGCCTTCCTAGGTGGCACAGCCGCTTCCTTGAGACTCGCGGTGTCATTAATGGCTCCTTTGTGCCAGCATCTATCAGACCACCAAGGCATTTACCCAAAGGCTAGAATGTGTGTAGAATAAAAAGTAACATTTTGCTGCTTCTTTCTGAAGGTCAGATTCGTTTCAGTCCCGCAGCAGCTCATGCTCAGGCAGGTGGGTAATGGGACAGCAGATTGGGGGAAGAAAAGGTCTCATCTCTGTTCTGTGGGAACAGCCATGACTTCTCACATAAATGTACTCTCCCTCCCCCTGAGAGAGAGAGGAGACTCCCTACCCCAGTTTCCTTAAACCACTGGATAAATCCCCTTTTGATCCACCTTCCAAAATCCACTAGCAAAGAGAAACTACTTATCTCTTTGCACAATGTCATTGCAGCCTAAAAGGCCAGCTCTGAATAAACACCCAGCTCTGTTCACGGATGTTTTCTGCTGTTGCAGTTGTATCTTGCCAGGACTGCCAAAGTTCTTGGTTAAGTCTTCCCATAATTTGCAGAGATTACATGCTGGACAGGTTATGTGGGTAGGCCTGGGTCAGCTGTGTACAGAAGAGGTCAAAGAACCACGGAAGTTCCCTCCCAGACTTGCAAAGAACCTTTAAAAAGCCGAAGTCTCCAAAGGTGGTGTTTTGCATCCAATGGACTGAATGGAGAAATGAGCAGGTTGTACCAACTCCTTGTGAGTGCTCTGCCCTATTAGTGGTGTCAGGCATGAGGAAACTCCAATTGTAGCTGAGCCAGGGACAGCCAGATTCTTCTACAGATTCTTGTCTCTCCCCTTTGCCCTCTCATCCTGGGCCTGGTACCCATCCACAGACCACTGCCATGCAGCTGTGCCTATTCCGTGGAAGAGTGTAACCAAGTTGTGGAGGGCACATTCAGGAATGCTTTCAGACTATACGGAGGGTGTCCCCAAGCAGAAAGGCTGCTGAGGTTGCCTCAAGCAGTGCAAAAGCTGTCTTAAACCACAGGCAGAAATCTGACTATCAGGTTAATTTGCCCTGGATCCAGCTGCCTTGCTTTGAAGAGAAACACAAGTGCATTATTTCCCTATTTTTCCTGAGTCTCCAGAAAACCCTTTAGAGTGAAGTAAAGAGTAAAGCTGCCTTGCTTTGAAGAGAAACACAAGTGCATTATTTCCCTATTTTTCCTGAGTCTCCAGAAAACCCTTTAGAGTGAAGTAAAGGCTGCAGACACAAGCACTGAAGTGCTGGGTGTCCAAGGCAGTGTTTGAGTGCAATTTCGATTTACAGCCACAGTGGCTTTGGAAAAATCATCATATTTTTGAAACAAAAGAAAGAACAGAAAAGAAAAATATCAAGGGAGTGGTAATGTATCTTTATAAGACCTTTTGTGATAAATTCTCAGTAAAGGTCAGAGAAGCCCATTCAGACTAAAAAGAAAAAAATATGCTTGAACCCATGATCGTTAGGCTGGCTTGACTTCTCCAGTCTCCTGCATCTGTGAGTGAAATATTGAAACCAGAAATTGAGAGCGATTCCTTTCCCCAGCTACCATTCTTAGACAGCACTGCTCAGTCGTGTAACTCCCTGAAGACATTAAAATGTCTTTCCCTTCCTGTAAGAAAAGATTTTCTTTTCCTTTTCTTAAGACATTAATTACAGGGTCACTGACTTTGGCAGATTACTTGCTAAATTGAGTTGCATCCTGATATCCTATATTTTATTGGGATGACCACCCATCTTGACACCCAACTTGGGCTTGACCTGAGATTATCCAACACTGATATCATGACTCTTTAAAGGGAGAGAATGAATGTCTGCTCTAAAGTGATCTAAGATCATTGAAGAAAACCACCACCTTTTTCCAGCTCCTGGCCATATGGACCAGCTTCACCTTTTGTCTCAACACCAATAGTCACAGAGCTGCATGTGGAGTTTAATCTGCCTGGTGATCTGTCTAAAAAAATATCCAAAATTAAAACATTGCAAATGTCTTCTTGTTAGGGTGGCTTTAAGCTGGATTAAAGATGAGGACCAAATCTTCCATAACTGTGATTGTCACCACAAAAAGGTCACAGGAGTAAATGCCTTCTCTGGCATTAGCAAGGTCCTGGTGAACTATGGGAGAACCAGTATCTCCTCCTGGAAGTGGAAATTCCCCCAGGAATGGACCACAGGAAAGCACTGGAGAGCTGTGAGCCTCAAATCAGCTCAGTATCTACACTGTACAGAACTTTCAAACCAAAGACTGGCACTCATCACGCCCCTACGTGACCCAGGTAGGGGCTCAGGAGCAGCAGAAGGATCTCAGGTTTGTCTACTCAGACCAGCAGTAGATTCATGTGGAAGAGGGCACAGAAGCTGGTCCCTGGGCTCAAAAGTCTTTCTCATCTCTTGCTTTCACCTCTCGGTCTCTGGTTTTATGTGACACAGATGCAGAGCCATTCACTGGATTGTCATAAACCCTCACTATTCCACTGAGCCTTTCATTATCAAACTGAAACAAGCTCTCTGGCATTTGAAAATGGAGAGATTTGTGTGAAAAAACCCCAAGAAACAACTTTTCAGCTCGTGTTTTGAAGCTGATGATAGACAATCTCAAAATTTAGTAGCTATGACAATGATGTGATTTAATACAGAAATTCAGCCTTCCTGATGTAAGGTGGAAAAAGAAGTGGCAGAGATTTTTATTGCCCCACCTGCAGGGAGCGGCTGAAACCCCAGGGCTGGTGGAGACAACCCCTGGCTGCAGCTTGGGATCAGCACAGTGTCCTTGCAGAGTCGTGGGTCTGGCTGGAACATTCCTTCATCAACAGGCACCATTTATCACCAAGATGCGGCTGGGTTCCAACAGCGACAGAAGGAAAACACTGGCAATGTTTTCATTAAAAGGTACAAAAGACTTGCAGTGTAGCTGACAGAGGCCATATGTGACCTGCTCAGTGTTCAGCAGGGCTGATAAAGAGCAAAAGGAGTGTCCTGAAAAGGTAAAGCTATACCTCACCTTAATGAACAGCCACTCAGGGTAGGAGGTGGGAGAGCACGATCAGATTTCCTCTGACCTGGAGTTCAACTCCTTTGGATGCACCCAAGAGTGGTTGAGATAGCAAGGTAGCTCAGAATGAAGAGAGTGGGAAAAGGGGGAGACCCTTTCTTTCTTCCCTAATGGAAAAGCTTGGCCTGGGGCTGTTCACAAGCTGCCAGCAGCAGCAGTGATCTGCATGCAGACCATGCCACAGCAAAACATTACCAGGACAAGCACCAGGATGAGTGCAAAAATGTCTCCTGCTTTCACAGGTGGAAGCATTTTGGAGGAGCAAAATCCACCCACGCCCCCAGCCAGCCTTGCATGTCCATTTTACACACATGGGATCAGCCATGGCAGTGGCCCTGAGGAGCATCACCAAAGCCTTGGCAGACAAATGAAGTGCCCCATCCCTTTGGGCTCTGTCAGCAGTTCGGAGAGCTGCATCTCGTATTCTCATCTTATATCAAGGACACACAGAAGTGCTACAGGACTGTGGGCAGAAATTAAGACAGTTCCCTGCAACAGGGAATCTGCTCTTCTCTAACCTCAGTCTGCACAAGATGCCCGTCTGACCTGTTCACCTTCCTGCTACCCTTCCCATCTGCCTGCTGCACACACCCCGCTGTGTTTTGCCTGACGTTCCTTAGTTATGTGTTTACAGAATGTTTCATTTTTGGTAGCTTTTATTTCATTCTAGTGTTTTTAGATGTTACTGTGAAACCAATAAAAAAAATCTTACTGATGCAGCACAGGGGAGATGGTCTGTACAATCATACCAGGTGTAAGAGAAGAAGGATACAAACCTCAACCTTATTTCATGCTGTTGAAAAACACTTGAATAAACCCAAACATTTCCTCGAAGTTTAACTGGAGGTCAGGGAGAGAGGAAGAGACTTGAAGTTGCTTCATTCCCTGTAGGCTTGAGATCAGAGTAAACCACAGCCTGCTTGTAACACCAGGCACTGACACGGAGCCAGCTCTGGGGTGGCACTTGGCAGTGTTCAATCCAGCCAGACCAGAGGCTGCAATTTCTCTGGCTGAAGGCATTTGAGTGCCAATTCACCTGCCAGTGGCTGGGGCCCTGGTTACAGCAGTGCTGCACAAAAAATCACTGCAAATGCTTTATCAATTAGGCATGTGAACCACGGAGAGCTGAATGCCCCCACAGCCAAAAGGTTAATAGAAATTACTATATTCTAAAATGTTATTTATTGTTTCTTCAAGTAGCAGGCCTTCACAGCCCCATGGCTCTGTGGCTGGGGTATGGTTTCACAGGCTTTACATGGGCACTTGTTGAGGTGTGGGGGGGGAAGGTTTGTGTTACAGCATCCTGACACCCTCTCCTTGTACATCACTTGTTACTCATCTCGCTCCTGCCCTCTGCTCACCTCCTTCACTGCCCCATCTGTGCAAAGGAGGCTTTGTAGAGCTGGCAGGGTCAGTGATTAATTGCACAAAGACAAACAGAGTTAATATTCTTCCTGGATAGAACTAATTACTCAAGTGTTTGCTTTTATAAACCTCAGATTGATTGTTTCAGAGACAAATCAGTCTAATTGAAAAGACCGTTTGTTTCCAAGAGAGGAAAAATAACATGTTTGTGCATCATGGGTTTGGGCGGGGGGGCTTTTCTTCCTCTCCTTTTCAAAAGGGAGGCCATGAAAGAGTTGGTGCACATTGTTGCACCCTCACTGGACACCAGAGCTACCCCTGTGGCTGTGCCTCAGCCATTCCCAGACCATTTCCCCTTTCACACAAGCTGTTATTTCTCTCACCAGCACTTTGTGGAGGATCATGGGGTGTGAGGTGCAGGGTATGCACATACTGAAAAGCAGCCCCAGCCCAACATGCTCAGGATTTAGCTGAACAAAGGCAGGAAGAGAGAAGGGGCACAAGATACACTCACATCATTTGCTTGTATATTCTCTGAATCAATTCATGAAGCCACTCACATCATTTGCTTGTATATTCTCTGAATCAATTCATGAAGCCTCTCACATCTGGGGAACTGAAAACAACTGGCATATCATTTCTGCTCCGGTGCACTCAAAACACTTTACTGCCTTTCTGCTGCCTGAGTCTGGCGTGTCACCTCCTACTCTCTCCTCTCCTTGGCACCTCACCATCTCAGAGCACTTTGAACTCCTTTGTCTTTCCTTGCAGCCCACCCTGTCTGATGTCTTCTTTCACTGATGTCTCCTCTGACATTTTTCATTTGTGTTTGTTCCTTTCCAGTAGATTTAAGCAGACAGGATTGGATTCATGGAGCAGCTATGGGACAAGAAAGATGCTTGGGTGCCATACCAGAAAGTACTGACACGTGAGACAAGGTACAACAGAGAGCTGGCATGAAATGCCTGCCTGGGCCCTTCACCCCTCAGAAACCTGGCCCAATGGATAGAAGCAAGGAATTGGAAAAGGGGTTGCATTTCAGGAGGGACCTTGAGTATTCCTATACCAAGATGTCCAGGAATGCAGACTGAGGCTGGGCATCAATCTCCAGCTCCTGATCCCACTTACAGTACTGACCTGCTCAGCTTATGCATGCATCACTGTCCATAAGGCTTCTTGGGAGTGAAGGGAAGTTCTTGCTGTGGAATTGGGCTTGTGAGTGAGCAGGATACTTGAAAGCCATTCAGTTCAGGTTACAATTAGCTAGGGAATTACACTGGCCATGATAATGCAGGAGGCAGATGAAATTCTGTGCCCTTTGTCATGTGGAGCAGCAGACCACTTCCCATTTTTGGCTCCAAAAATCTCTCAATAGAGATGCACCCCATCAGTTTGCTTTGGGCTGTCTATCACCTGAGTGAGGCTGCAGGACATGAAGGTCATCTTCCATTTTGGCTAGAAGTTATCAATCTTTAATTATCCGTGCTTAGTGATGACTGAGACAAGGGAAAACCACCTCCAAGCAAGTCAACTGCACAGAGGCTGGGGCACCGAGGGACAGGAGGCATTTCCAAAGGAAGGTGATGCAGCACAGGAGCAGGAGGCTGATCTGAGAGTGAAGTGGCAAAACAGACCCAGGAGCTCTCAGAGGAGGCATGAGAGAAGCACCAGAGACTGCCAGGCAAGAGTTAGTGGCATCATCCTGGGGGAGAAAAAGTGGAGGCTTTGCAGGCAGAAGGAGAACCACGTGTGAAGAAACCATCTCCTGCTGCTGATTTTCAGCTGCTTGTTTTTGGCTGTGCTTGGGAAAACACAGCAACAGGGTCATTCTTCATAAATAAACACTCATATCATCCACTGCTTCGCCAGGGAAAAAAACACTGCAGGCATTTTGTTAACTAGACATGTCTGAGAGGAACAGAAATACCACTGCTGGATTAAACTGAGAAAGAAGTGGAGGGAAACCCCAATAAAACAAGTATGGCCCAATTGCTCTCCAGCATTTTTTTTCTAAAATAAAAAAGATTTCATGCAAATTTCTCCATTCTCCACCACCACCAAAGTCAGGTGAGCATTTTGCCCCTTGAAAGAATGCAAACCATAAAGCAGACAAACACTTTGTCAGGAACGCTCTCATCAGGCAATTAGCCAGCCCTCTTCTTAGGCCATGACAAGGATGATGGCACGCTGCTGCCTCCCGCACTTTGACTTAGGGTGAGAAAGCCCAGCAGCACCCTGTAAATTCCAACACTGCAGACAGCCAAAATCAGGAGCAGCTCATTCCCCTGGGAAAAAGATTTGTGAAGAAGGTGCTGAGCTTTCCTTACCCATATGCTTTCTGTTCTCACTACATCTATTCCTTCACCTGCTTTTTGTTTATCTCTATCACAAAATTAATGTGTGAGTGCCTAGAACTGAGACAGATTTTCCTTTTGCCTTCCCCACTTCCCCTCCCTCAAGAAAAGACACTTCTAAGAATTTGAGCAGTTTCTTACAAAGGACTTTTCTCCAGCTCCTGGCCTTCCCTTGCTGTCCCTCCCTTTTGTTTTGGGTGAATTATATGGTGTCAAGTGTCCACAGCAGCCATCCCTGCTCTAGTCCAGCACTGCAACGTGCAGCAGATGCATGGTGGAGAGGGAAGAGTGCAGAGAGAAGGGGAACTACCGGATATTAAAAATTGCTGACCCATTACCATCGGTAATGCTGAGAGAGGATATATTTTTCATGTGGGAGGGCTGGGCAATTTTCACAAAATTGCAGGGCTGTTTGGTGATCAGGCAGAAATTCAACTGCAATAACATGTTCTCCAGTTTCCTAGCTGAATACCAGGAGGTTTGGAGGTGAAGCCACAAAGGTTGACACCTTTGATCAAACCTTTCCTGCTCTTGGCAGGAGTTGTTGCTCTGAGTGTGATACACATCGTTATGGAGGTAACAACAATAACTTTCCTCCTTTAGTTTCAGGGCTGGTTCCACAGAAAGCACCTGCTGGTACTGCTGTAATGGAGAAATGCTGCAGAGCAACAGCCTTTCCCCAGGCTTAGTGGGAGCAGTCAGTGGAAATTATTTGGTACATTTGCTCTTTCCCTGTTGCACTTGCTGCTATCATTTCTTATTTCTAGTTGCTAATAACAGCCACCAGCCTGATCAGCAGTAATTTCTCTCTGCATATTGCAGACTTTTTCAGTCAGAGACTTTTTTTACAGAGTGGGAAAAGCAAAGGACAGGGAAAGGCAAGGCTTGCCCAGCATCACCCAGTAAACCAGTGGCATACAGCCAGGTCTCTTGAGGCCTGATTCAGCAGCAGAGCCCAGAAGAAACTCTACCTGACAGTAAATGTTTCTTAAGCATGCATGCACATGGACATGGATGAGAAGGTTAAAAAAAAGTGCATAGTATTTGGTAACAGTGCTGAAAATTGGTACGTGCCAAAATGTTTTCCAGAAGCAGCCCCAGCGTTCAGTGTCAAACAGACAACATGATCGAGCAAGTCATTCTCGTAACCACCTTCCTCTTGCTGTCCTTCCTGCCACCTCTGTGATCTTATCTCGTCACTGAATGCCAAAAGTCAAACCCCAAATCTAAAGAGTTTTTCCTAAGAGTTTCATGGCAAAAAGTTCATGGAGATTAACATGCCTGAAACCAAACTGACCTTACAAAAATCAGGCTGCAACACTCTGGAATTTACTACACAAATACACATCCTTTCTACAGCTACTTCTGGCTTTTTTATTTTAAATCAGTGTGGTGTGGCCAGAATTTTTGGAGAGGAGAGGAGAGGAGAGGAGAGGA
>VZRQ01006440.1:605766-635031 GCA_013397975.1 Machaerirhynchus nigripectus | reverse complement strand
AGAGGAGAGGAGAGGAGAGGAGAGGAGAGGAGAGGGCTTGGCTGATTGAAGAAGTTCCCTGCTGCTGTTCAATCCATTAAACAGGCAGACACCTTGCAGGACTCCTGTTTCAGTTTCTCAAGCACAGTGTAGTGTTGCACCAAGCAACTCCCCTCCAGAATATCTACAGAACCGCTTTAACAAAGCCCTCTTTCCAATCCTTATCTCACCAGCAGAATGAAAGAAGCTGGTAACAGAAAAGACATGCCATGATTTTTCTCTCTTTCAGTTACATTTGTTTTTCTGGCATCCTACAATACCGTTCCATAACATTGTGTCACGTGCTGAATGTTTTTCTGTGAAAATAAAAACACAGAAACATGGTTTTTGCTTCAGGAGTGAACAGCAGTTGATAGGAGCACTTTGTGGTCAGATATGGCTACTGTAAATTTTATTGAATTTGAAACAGACACTGAGAGGCAAATCACTTTGCAGATGTCAGGGCAATTCAATCTGCAAGGAACCTGATCCTACAGGCTTCTGCACTGCACTGACTTTCAAACAGGAAATTTTAAATATCTGAAACAATCACTAGAAGTTAAATGTCCTTGCTTACTTGTAAGCACAACCTTGTAGCCCACAGAAGGGATGTGAGGATTTGACCAAACAAGCAAAGATCAGTCCCTCAGCCTAGGTTTAGCTGCACTGTCCAGTTTAGAGACAGAAACAATGTTCAGATCAGAATGCCACCAGTCAGGACAGACAGATCCATACTGGTCACTCTGGTCTGTGACTGCATCCTCAATATGCTGTGTGACTGAAGGCATGTTTGGGAATGCTGCTGATGCAACAGATTTCACCCCAGCAAGATATTTTTCCACCTCTGAGATGCTGAGGGCTTTAGCGATGACTCTTTTGAGGTCCTTCTGAGACAACAGACAAAAGAAAATTATTATTTAGGGTAACCATATTTTCATAATTAAAACTTGAGCATTTTTAGGGTCAATATTTCTCACGATTGCAAAACCGTCCAGATGCCCTTTCCATGGTCTTCTGAAAATGTCAGCTTTCGATTATGCCTCAACATGTATACATTTCTCAGAGCAAGGACATGGGGGTTTATTTTGCCAAGTAACACCACATTCTGATGAGGTTCATTAATATAGCTGATGGGAAAAGGTCATCTCTGTCCCTGCGATAAATACCATTATTTTGACATTTGGATTTCAGCCTCCACTAGGGTCAAAGAGAGAGAAGGAAAAAAAAAAAAAACCTTAAAGTCTAAGGGGATGTAAAAACTTAAAAAAAAAAAAAAAAAGGGTTTTTTTGTTCATAAATCAGAACAAACCCTATAGTGCACACCTACACAGCTGCACATTCAGGAAAAGGGAGACTGCCTGGGCCAAGGGCATGAGGTTTAGATTTCCTGAAAAGTACCAAAGGAGCTCTTTAAAAAGCAGCCATTTATCTTCACCTGAAAAAAAACCCTCACAAATTTCAGGACACCAAACTAGAGGTTCGCTTTGACCCGGTGAATACCCTTAGAATCTCCTTCACACACACTGAACGAATCCCACTTCAAGCAGAAGACAGGATCAGACCGGAATTGTAGTGAATCAGCTGAGCAAACAGGAATTTTGGGGACACTTTCTCACATCTGTTTTTTGCCTTTGTCTTATGGGTGATGCTGGGTGCACCTTTCTCAAACACCTAATGTCCTGCTCTGCTCAGGGTTGTACCTCAAACAAACATTGCTTTGTTACAAGAATTGAACGCTGATTATATTGCAATCAGTTAACAGGAAAACACTTGCATGGGACAGATTTTCTAAAGGAAGCTGCTGAACAATAAGAAAAACAAAGTTTTGTCTCACAAGAACTGGGCCAGAGTGAGACAACTGCAGCATATCAACTGTAGTTTGAAACGTTTTGCTCATCACATTTTAATTTCTCACTATTTTCTCACAGCCTAAAACTTCTTGTAAACCAAACTGAAATATTGACATGAAAAGCCTGGGAGTTTATTACCTTGATGTAGCCCTAGCATTCCTGCTCAGGAGGTCAAAATCAGGAGGTAATAGTTTTAAGCAGAAAATCTCTTTGGAGGGTAAGAATGTAGTAATTCTAGAGGATTTTTTCATAGCTTCAAAGCATGAAAACATCCTGCCATTACGTAGAAAGCAAGGCTCTACATCAGCAGTTTATTCCAAATTATTCTCTTTTGACCTGCCTCTGAGCCAAGCCCCAAATTTAACGTTCAGTGCTTGAATCATGAATTACAAGATAAAACAAAGTCCCCAGAGTCCCCCACCCCACTCCATCTATATAAAAATAAAACTATTTCAGGCAGAGAAGTCACGAACAAGCCAAACACAACAGGGCCATAACATGCAGCCTGACATTGTTGGCTCTAAACAAACAAATAATTGCACATTCATTTTGACAAACATCTGAAGAGCTGCACTACACAGAGAGAAGAGTCCAGGGGCCAGTATTCATTCCCAGGGAAGTACACTGGCTTTGGTGGAGTTTCTCAATAGGCTTGCAGAGCCATTGTGCTTCTCTCACTTCCAGCAGTCTCCAAGCACATCTGAATCACATTCTTCTGCTAACCGTTTCCTCTCCCCCTGCACAAAAGCAGCCCTAACACAGGGAGCAGCAAAAAGATCAGGCTTTGTTATCTTTTCTGCCTGCTCCAATATTTCAAGTGCTTTGGGGGCTTGCTAGTTCCCTTGAACAGCAGCCATTCCTTGGTTTATTCGGCATAAATTATACAATTATGTTTCATATCATCACAAGGCATCCGCAAATGAATAGCAGACACCCCTTGCACTCAGCCTGTTTAAACAGGATGCCGACAGAGGAAAGAATGTGTAATACAATGACTCCACACTATTTCCAATGGCAAGAGCCCTTTTACACCTGCATAAATAGAGCTCGGCCAGGCTGGTTGTACAGGCGTGGTCTCTTCCAGCTACATGGCCTGCTGTTGTACCAGCCACTGTTTTCTTTATGGCTTGGTGTGCTGGTCTGCCTTCTGCAGGGAATCAGCCTCTACCTGAGTGGTTACCCCCGTGAAAAGGCAAGGAACAACAGAAAGTAACAACATGTTGTAAAGAGCTCGCTGGGGCTATGCAGTACAGCAAAGTTTCACTGAATGAACATGCTGCTGAACCTGACCCTTTGGTTGCCATAGAAGCAAAAAGCAACTTGTTTCAGTTCCTCCACTGTGAAATTTGCTATAAATCAGGGTTCTAGTGTCAATAGACTTCAGATTTTACTGGCCACTGTGTGTCTGAGCTCTGGTTGAACATTTCTGTTTATAGTTCAGGTGCAAGCCATAATCCTCAGCTTTCATCCAGGATCACTTTTGATGCATTCTCCTTCCTCACATCAGCTCTCCAGAGAGCTTCAGCAATTCTTCTTTTCCTCTCTGATGAGGTCTGGCCCAGCTGTTGTAAATGGCGTTGTGGTGGAGTCTGGGAATGAGATGGATCACCTTGGACGTTCAGATAGGTAACTTTGGACACTGAGGGTTCTTCCAAACCTTGCCTGGTTGCTACCAGACTTTCTGATCTGGTCCTTAAACAGGCCATGGATGCAGGATCTTGTTCAAAGGAAGGACTCACCAAATCATGGAGGGAAGTTCTCAAGAAAATAACGAGGAACCTTAATCTGTCTTGGGTAACGGTCTCTTCCAGCTATTTTGCCAAAAGTAGGTGAAGGTTTGGTGTACAACTTGTCATGAATACACCAAGGGAGGGAAAAAATAGAAGAAACATGAATTCTCCAGACACTTCCAGATGGGAGGATGAAGTGCCCCATCATCAGCTGTCAGCTGTCATTGGATGATCAGAAGACTTTGATATTTAAAACAGACCTTTAAACCAGATGCAGCCTTAGATTAAAAGCTATAAACCTGCTTAATTGTTTGGCATTATGCGAGGAACGGTTTGTTTAATTAGAAGGTATTTGGCAGCTTGTTAGATTGTAAAATGTTTGACAATATGCCAGTCAGACCCTCGAAGCGATAACAGCAACATCAGACTCGTACGTGTTGTACATTTTGTGCCACATGTGTGGTACATTCTTCAGTGGAGCCGTTCTGAAGTGGAATTTAATGGCTGGGGAAGGTGCCGGATGAGCAATGCAATTATTTTGCAAACTAGCTACTGCACGAGCAATGTCAGTGAAGGATTTTTTGAGGCTTAATCCAAGCAGGACACCTGTAGGTATGGTCCTCAGGGTCTCCCACTCTTACCCTCTCCCCTGGAGTGCTTGGCCCTGCACACACTGGGGAGGTCTGAGTCTCTTTTACTCAAAGCACCTCACTTAAATCAGACTTTTAATGGCTGACTGTCACATCCAGTTGGAAGAGGTGGACAGACAAAAGACATTAAGATAGAATGCTACTCCTACAGTGAACTGGCTTTTCTGTGATTGCCATTGAAGGGTGAGCCACCGCAGGATGGGCAGCACAACACCCACCCAGGCAGACACGAGAGGGACATCCACACACAGACATTTCTGCTCAGATTATCATTCCCCTTGCACGTGTTTTAAAAAGGGAATGTTAGGTGGATACCAGCACAGTCCTTTGCCTTTTCAGTGGGGCAGCCGATTTCATTGCATTGAACATGGGGATACAAAAATAAACAGATGACAACCCAGTAATTTCGCTGATTGGAAGTGTGAGAGGAGCAGGCCTTTTGGGGTTATATCAGGTAACGCAGCTTCCAGTTAGAGAAGCCTTGTGTATTTTTTTCCCTGACCATTCTGAGTTTGTTCTAGCAGAGAGAGAAATTGTAATAATGAAAAATACATTGACAGAGCTGCTCAAAAAACATGTTTGAAATAGGCAAATTTGATCCAGCTCGCCTCAGCTAAACATTCTGATTGCAACAACTACATTTTGGCATGAGAGGAATAACAATTAATCATTTTCATTTCTTTCCTTTTGTTCTTTAAACGCTAAAATGTATGTGTCAGTGATAGTGTTCTGATCTGCTTTTTGAACATGAATATACATCAGTCACTGCAGTGCATTAATGTGTGCATCCTTCCATACTTAACACGATGTTGCAGCATTGAATGGAACATATTATCCTGAAGCCAATTCTGCATAAAGGCATTTCAAAATATTGGGATTTTTTGCAGACTGGAAATTTTGGTGTTTTGGTCAGTTTTTATTAAAAGCACATATGAGCAAACTACCTAAATCTTAAAAGCGCAAACATCTCAATTTCAGTTTCTCTTTTATTTGATATCACACAGTTGGGTAATTATTTATCTTTAATATTATTTCCTAACACTGTTATTTTTTTGCTCAGTAAGCTAATAAACCTGATTCCTGCTCCTGTTCTAGGTTACCCATTGTGCTATCAAAAAGTCACTTCAGTGTTCTGTGCTTACATTCTCCACCAGGAAAATCTAACAGCTGTAGAGACCTTGAGAGATGTTACCAGCCAAATATTCCCCCATCCTGCTTTTAAAGTCTTACAGAGTAGAGGCTCCAAATCCAGGCAATCTCTCCCTGTGGTGTTTTTTCCATCCCCTTAAAAAGGTTTTCCTCCTGTCTAACCCAAAACCACCACTACTGCAATTTAAGCCCATTATGTCTTGCCCTATTCCCAATGGATATGGAGAAGAGTTCATTACCTCCCTCTTTGCAGCAGTCTTCAACATATTTGAAGACTGTTATCATGACTGTCTCACAGTTGTCTTTTTCCTAGACTAAACAATCCAACTTCTATCAGTCTTTTCCACAGAAGTTCTATTTTCAGTCCTTCTCATCATCTTTATCATTTTCCACCCTTTTCTCTGTTTTGTAGACACCATCACACTCTCCTCTTTCTGCCACCTTCTTGGTTTTTATCTTCGTAACAGGAATAAGTTTTCTCGAGGTGCACAAGCACCAGCTGGTGCAATTCAAGCTTTGGTGATGGGGCACTGCTGTTAGACCCCAGTAAATAGGAGCAGAGTGCCATGAACCACATCACCAGAATGGGGAAATAACATCACCTCAGCCATAGACATAAGGAATCTACGTTAAAATATGGAGAGATTAAATACCAGTCAGCTCAAGCTGATCATTGGCATGAAAGGCTTCTTTGCTTTGCTTTTCTTTTTTTCTTTTTATTTTTCTTTTCTTTTCAAAGAAGAATTCTAATGAAAAAAATGTTCAAATGAGGTCTATAAGCAAAACTTCTCAGGAAGTTGGTTGCCTTTGAAAGTATTGGGAGGCATACTTCCCTTTTCAGGTCAAAATAGTGATTTTTGTTTTATTAGAATCAACTGTTTGAAAATCTGAAAATGCTGGGAAAAAAGAATGCCTGGCAAGTGTGCCTAAGTATATGAAAACCACTGAGCAGGTCTTTAACTCGTGGTATGCATGCTATTTCCATCTGTGTCACTAGCAACCATTCCAGCAAACCACTCTGGTCTAGTATCATAAGCAACAAACTTTACCACATCTATTCTATTCCTAAAAACACTCCCCGGAATCACCACGAAGTGACAGATCTGACACACCAGGGGTGACTAACATTTATGGTGTTCCTCTGTACACAAGAACACAAGGTGTCTATTATACAAATCTGGGCTGTTTTCTTCATGCCCCACAGATCTCTGAATAAATACAACTTAAAAGGGAAGATCATTATTTCAGCACAAGCCTTAGTATGGAGATTTGGAGCAAGGAGGTAAATATTTATTCCTACATTTATTTCTTGGAACGTTGTCTCTATAAACTGTTCCAGGCTGTAAATTCCCCTCTGAAAGCTAATTTCAGGCATATCTCAGATAGTTTCAGAGTGTGCTTTTGTTTCAGATAAGGTATAAATGCTTCAGAGTCTTATCTGTCTCCTCTAAAGGTCTTAAGTTTGCAAAATTAAGCTGTAAGTATCTTGACAAAGAGCTTCTACACCTGATTTTTATTCTACTTTTCCTTCCACTGAAGTTATAAGAACAGTATTTCAGATTATTCCTCCAGCACTGGATAAAACATAGGAAATGAAAGAGAAAGCAAAATTTAACTACGGGATATTGAAAGGGAACACATGGAGTTATGGGCAAATTATCCCAACAGGCCTGGTTAGTGACACCCAAGTGAGTGGGCTCCAGGAGAAGCTTGGTTTAAGCCCTGCTGTGCAGGAGGTCCTGCACAGCAGGGACACTGTGACAATCTCTGCATTCCTTGCCCCTCTGCGGGGCCACGCTGACAGCAAAGGAGATTCTGCTCTCTGTTTATTTTTGAATAATGCTAAAATATTGATTAGTTCACCTTTTCCACCAATTACTGTCATTCCAAAAAGTCCAGAACACTGGTGGGCTCAGAGCAGTCTCTGGTGAGGTTATGGGCAGCTGTGACCCATTGTTGTATCTTCATCCGGATGTCGGGCATTCCAGCACAAACCAGGGGATACAGCGTAACCAGTCCTTTGGCCAAGCATCTTGCTTTTCTCTTAAATAGAAGTCTTCCATGTCTATGCTAAAAATAAATTCTCTTGAAAAAAAGAGCATCACAGGCCTTGGGAAAAAAGCAAAAAAAACAAGCCAACCTAGACCTTTAAATTTGTTTTCTGAAGAACCCTGTTTTGCCTCATGGATGTTGTGTTCCCTCTCATTGCAACATTAGCAATGCTGCCTGGAAATCATCCTTTTCAGCTGGCAGCACTGTGCTGCATCAAAACTTCCTGTCCTGAGGTGATCTGAGCTCCAGTTTGACTGAAAGAAACAGCTCCATTCATTTCTGGATGTAACTGGCAACAGCAATGATAAAAAGCAGGATGGATCCTCAAGTTGGCATCTAAACTGTTCCTGCTTTCAGGGATCCACTCTCAGAGACCATTTCTTCTTTCTTTGAGGAGCCTTCTCAAAACAGCTGGTTAGAGAAGGAACTGTGGGAATTTCACTGCCATTAATACTGTTACCATCCCTGTTTAACATTCACAAGGGTTTGGGACCTTTTGAAGATCCCACCCTCTTTGTGAGCACAGAACACATTAAAAATCATGTTCTCAAAGAGCTTGTTATCTAGCTGGCAAAACAAAAAAATAAAACCCCAACCCTGAAACTACAGAGGAGAAGGGTTCTTTTCTTTGCAATAAAACGAGTACTGGGAAATACTGGATCTGTTAATATAGGACTGACTAGGTTACATCCATGGTTTCAGTCTTTAGTTTGGACATGTTTAGCTCCTACAGATTCCTGTGTTTTACTGGTGGCCAGTACCCAGTGCTTCTTTCCAAAGATGATCAATTCGGCCAAATACCAGATGGAGAAAAAACTTTCCCTGGCATTATTCATGAGCTCTGCCCTTCTCCTTTGGAGCATCCTTCCCCTCCAGCCAGTGGGATGTCTTACATGTGGAGTGGGGCAATTCAAGGGGAAGTCAAGGGGAGAGGGCTGGCCATTACATGTTCACCCATCCCAGTGTCAGAGGAGACCTCCCTTTCCTCACAGCTCCTGAAGGGTTTCTGGTAATCAGCAGGACCTTGTGCTTTTCCTCCTGGCATCAGCAACTTTCCCCTTTTATCACATTTGTTGCTGACTCCTTCCAGTCTGCTTCTCCTTGCAGCTGTCTGCCAAAACCAATATTCTCACAGCTGCCAGAGGCAGCTTAGACTGGCACATCATAAAAGGCAGCAAGGGCCACATTTCCAGATTAAAATAAACCCAGCCACTTCAGCGCCTTCTGACAATGTGTTTGACATGCCTGTGCTGTGGCCTCACTCCTTGGCTCTGACAGGACACAGATATGGACATGGCAGCTCACGTGGGCATCCTGCTCCCTTCTCCGTATGCCCAGCAGGAGTGGCCCACAGGATGACACAGTGCCATGGACCTAATCCTGCTCCTCCCTCATACCTGCCTTCTTTCCTTGGGATTACAGAGGGCTGTAGTTGAATACCAGACCGCTGCCTTTGGTAGAGCTTCCCTTCTAACATTTCCAGCATGTATTGGTAATGTATTTATTGCTGCCTTCTGATACTGGCAGGAATTGGCAGAGACCTTGGTCATTACAGTACAATACATCTTATTTTAGAAGAAGGTTATTCTCTGTGTCAGTCCACAGCTGGTAGCAAAAGGGAAGGGCATGTCTACACATTCCCAGCCAGCAATACATCCTTGTTTTCTGACAAAAAAATTATGAAACTGGCACAGAAGATTGCAATTCCAGAAGACAGGAATTCCCAACCCAGGTGGTCCTTCCCCATTTTCCATTCCAAAGAAAACTTTAGCTCATGGACAATGTCTAGCAGGAAAGAAATTCAGTGCAAAACAATAACAGCAAGCCCTGGGCAGGACAGGATAAACAGTGCCTGAACTTTCATCTTTGGGTGAAAAATATACTCACAGGCTTTGAAGGTATAAGGCCTCTTTACTTTTTTACTTAAATCAGTCAGTAAAGTCATTTGAAATGCCCTAGGGGAAGATCCCAGGACATGTGTTTATGGGTCACTGAGGGTGAAAACTCAAACTAAGTCATAGAGTAGCAATCAGTGTTTGGTGAAAACTCACCTTGCAAGGACACCAGCTCCCACATGTCCCTCAGCCTGCTAAAAATAAAAACGGCCACAGGGTGTGGCACACACCAACCCCTTCCAAGGACCAGCAGAAATGCAGGTATGTGTCTTCTATATGTTTCTACTTGTGACACCACAAAGCAGGCACAGTGTTTTAGGGCAAATTCCAGGCTGCCTTAGTGCTTGTTTTCCCAGATTCCTTCCTCACTGCTGTTCTCCCCGTTGTCATACTCTAAATGAGTTGCCAGGTTTGCAGCATCCCTCCCTTCACCCCATGCTAGGATGCTTTAGACACAGAGGATGGTTTGTAGGATCAGTGAAAGTTTACAGCCCCCAAGAAGCATTGCTCCAACCTCTAGACTGCTGCCATCAGGAGGCTGACATCAGTGCTGCTACGAAAATCAGAATCAACCAAAATCCACCAAAATTTGATCCAAGGAAATTAAAGTTTACACCATGTCTGGAGCTAGAAGCTGCTTTTTAACATAGCAATATTAGTAAATTACATTTAAGGACATTTCTGTCAGCTGCAGTTAATGGATCTAATCAAGAAGTCTTTTAGGTCTCCCTCATTCTGCCTCTCCCTAGACCCCTTAATTTTGGGGAAAATCTTTGTGGATTTGTGTTCCCTGCCTCTTCTGAGGGTGGGAAACATATCTTGCGCTGGGTAGCTTATCCATTCATAGCATCTTTATAAACTGATGGTGGGAATGATTCAAGTATTTTAGTGCAGTTAAAATGGTGCAAACTTCCTTATCAGATGCATCTTCCTTACTCAGAGCCGTGCAAATTCCTCAGATTTTAACACAGTTATAAAACCAGCGAGATGAGTCTCTCCAGAGGTGCGTCTCCATATTGAGCATGGAAGGAGATCAAACATTGCTTAGACTGGATGTCTAAATTTTGCATGGGTAAAGTCAGTGCCAGTGTGAAAGAAAAGGCCCTCATAAATTTCAGCTGTGGAAGCCAAGAATATTATGGCTTTCAATCTATCAGCTGCCACTTGTATGCTTCATTAGCAAACAATTTTCTACTTTGTTTTTTTTTTAACTTCTTGGAACTGTTTCTTAATTTTTGAGTGAAAAATTTTCCCATGAGAAGCCAGGGTGCCATCTCATTCTAAAGTCTTCCCTACAAAATGGTTGATTTCCAGATGATTTTTATTTTGCCAGAAAAAATGTGGATAAAATATTTCTCATCAGCGTTGCACTCTGCATCAGCCAATGTGTTCCTGGTGGAAGATGAATCTCTGAGTTTGTCGTGACCTTGTATTCTCAGCTGAACACTATCTCCCCCAAAAAATTTGGAGGGCAAGCCATTAGTCAAATGGCATGTCTGGGCTCCTTATCTAGACAGGACAGCAAGCAAAGCTATCTCTAAACATGCAGGGATCTGTTGTATCTGAGCTGTGATGTTCAGAATGGAAGGACTTCCACTCCAGACTGGCTCATCCCTCTCTTTCTCTCATTTTAGAAGACATTTTAAGCAACAACAGCTATAAGAAATTAATCTGAGCCTCTTATGACTGAAATGTTCCAATGTCTCAGGATTCTCCTTACATTTGGATGAGAAATAATTTAAATCTGATCACACCTTTTGTTCTACTGGGGGAAACACTGGTACTCTCCTCTCCTGCTCTGACATGGGATAAAACAAGTATGTGAATTTCCCATGAGTCAGATATTTTTTTTCCCATCCACTGCTATTTTTTATGGTATGATGCTATATGTGGAGTTGTACAAGAAGGAAAGATTGCCAAAAATATCAGCTCTTCCCAAACAGCATGACAGATACAATATATGCAATACAGATGGAAAATGGCACAGCGTGGACACTTTTATAGCATGAAGATTCTCAGCGTTGTCAAAAGCAGAGTGAAAAAACAATAGGCCTGACTTTCCTCCCATCTGTCCTGGTGTAAATCAGATATAAATCCAGGAGAGCTGCACCTCTATAAAACCAAGAAGTGAGATGAACTAGGAACTGGACCCATCTCACCTTTTAATCCCTGCAATCATTCAAGTTAGCACCATGTTACAGACCAACTTTTATGAAAGGCAAGAGGAGAAAAGGGCTTAACTTTTATGTGGAAATAGGAGGTTTGTATAAATTCCTGTCATCCCCTTTTTATATGCTTACAGCTTCCGAAACTTAGCAAATATAAGTTAGAACACTAGATATTCTTTCAGGAAAAAGCTGCAGCACCTTCACAACAAAACATGGACTCTAATCACTGCTGCCCAGGTTCCTCCCCACCTCCTGTTTCTCCCTCCCTCTAATACTACAGAAAACACTTCCTGATCCTCAGCCTGTTACACTTCTTAACCTACCAGAAATAAGATGTGAAACTGATACAGGAGGAACATGAAAAGATATGATTGAAAAGGAGAGAAATAGTTGTCTGCAAAATCATGAGTAGTCTGCAGAAGCTGAGAACAATATAATTATTCACAGTCTTTCAACTCAAGAACAGGAAAGAATAAAACAAACTGGAAAGTTGAAGACAGCTTTAAAAAAAAAAAGTGGTTCTTCATTCAGCTGTGGAAATGTTTGTCATGGGATCTTGCGGAAAGCAAAGGTTTGCAATATCTCAAAAAGTGGTTTGGGGGAAAAAAAAAAAGCCCAAATCTATCAAGAAATGTTAAATGCTCAATACAGGAAGTCACCTGAACTGTACCACACCAGAGGGGTATTCTACATAAATATGCTCCCTTTACCATTATCCTGGACATTGGATGTAAGCTGGCTTTGAACAGAGGGATGGACCACTGGCCTCCTCAATGATTGTTCTTGTGTCAATCCATGGGATGCAGCCTGCTGGGGCAATGTCTGCACCTCCTGCTCTGGGAACAGGAGACGACTGCAGAATCCACATGTTCTTCCAAAAACAACACTTGACTTGTGTTCATCCCCAGACGTCTGGCATTGCTTGTTGACTACCCAGCAAGCCAGTGGCAGGAGACCTGGCTGAGCCTCAGGTTCACATGGGAGCTTCCTTCCTTCCTTACTGATCCTGTCAGTCCCACATCCTGCTCTCAGCTGCAGAGTGCCTCAAAATCGTTTTGAAAGCCCTTGAAGGCTGTGGTCCAGAACCCCAGCATTCAATTGTTGTGCTATCCGAACCATTTAAATCATGGATAAAGAAAGAACAAAGTGAAATCTGCTCTCTGAGCCCAGCTGCACATATCTTAGAGGGGTTTTACAGCCTAAACCCAACGGGGCATTGCAAATCCTGGTTGAGTCAAGAAGCCAGAAGATATTCTCCACAGGAGAGAGTGCAGTTCTAGTATACAACCCATCTGGATACATGCAGAAGGAAACAAGGCAGATGAGAAGAAATATGTGGGATATAGCTAGAGGATGAAGGCATAAAAATTGGCCCAAGCAGGATTGCAGCAATTTTCCAAGTAATACAGCATCATCAAAATGAAATCCTTCTTGAAAGAGAGTAGAGCACAGGATTGGAGAGCTGAGGGTCTGCCCATGCTGGCGGAAGGGCCAGATGACTGACTTTGCAATGCCTGAAATCAGACATCTGTTAAGGACTGTACGTGACAAACTCTTTGCTGAGAGTTAATGAGGTCACTAGAAATGGTTCAACATAATAAATTCAATGAGGCAATAAAAAAAATCAGAAATGGCACAGCTTGTAAGAGTTTGGGTCTGAATCTTCCTCACAGTTCAGGGCTATTTGGACTGAAGGCTTTTGGCTTGGCCCATTACAGAAGGAGAAGTTAGGAAGTAAAATGGAATTTACATCTACTTCTGCCTTTTAGGTGGCTAGGTGTGCATTCAGGGCAGAGTTTAGACCGTCCTTATTTATTTTTATGAAGCACTGAAATCATACTACACGTACAAAAATCTTCATTGATTGAATCTGTCTAAAGTAACATATATTTAGATCCTGTGACACTGAAGACAACAAAATGTTAAACAAGTAGCTGGGAATAAAGATGCGAGTCTAAGAACCATTTAGCCTAAAACTGGGCTTTGGCTATGTAAAATGTACACAGTAAAATTCACCATGTAATTCACTCACTCTTCAGAACCTGCAAATTAGTGTCTAGCCCTTAATTACTATCTTCACTGTCTTGAAAGTTTTTCAGACTCCAGAATTAGATTAAAAGTATCTTGTCTATGGAGATAAACCTATCTCACATCTAGAACTCTGCTGTAATCCGGCAGCAGGTACCTAAACAAGGCTACTTGAAGCTTTGGAGACTATGAGACATTAATACTAGTCTCAAGCAGAGAAAACTCATTTTAATATGATGATATGTATTGGTTAAAGAACTTTCCTGGAGTGGTTGTTCAGATTTCCTGAAGCTAACTCTAGAACCTGTATCCATCCCCTGGGACAAATGTTATGGACACAAAATTGTTACCACTGCTTTGTTTTTTAACAAGAGCCAGGCCCATTTGGTAATCTTTGTGGAAAGAAGACGTAACAAAGTGTATCCTGAATGGAGATATAGCAGGTTGGTCTTGTACCGTAGGAGAACTTGCAAGGAGGGAGTTGGATCTCTGCAGGCACTCAGAGGGATCTGCCACCCTACACTGGCAGAAGACACTTGAATGTTTACTCTCAAGGTTTGAATCACACTGTAAACAGAAGATGAGATTTTCAAAATGCCAAGTTCTATGTGTCTGAATTAGATACACTATCATCCTGCATTAATATGTATATAATATTCTACAGGGAATTATATATGCATTAAGTCAGAACAGCAGTTACTTATTGGAGAACAAAGTGTTCTCTCATACATGGAACAGCTCAAACTGAAGATAAATGTGTAAACCATGTGCCATTCCCTCACCTGTCCTCTGCAAAAGTCTGTACAATCATGGCAGCCCTTTCTGGAGTTGCTGTCTAGGTATTGTTACCATACACGGGTAGGCTGAGAAACAGATAAGTTAAGAAAGAGCAAGAATAATCAAAAGTCTAAAGGTAAGCAGGCTGAATTACACACTGCACACTTCAGCCTACTGGAAGTGCCTGTGCTATTCATGTGGCACAGCCTTCACTTAATAATCAATTTCAAACTATTGATCCATTCATGTGCTTCTTACTTCAGGTATTAACAAAACCTATTTTATGTTGCATCTGGAATGTGGGCTTCCTTCTGTGCCTGATCAAGGCTGGGAGGCCTGGCTTCCCAAGGAAAGAAAGCTGCTTCCAGGTTTCAATGTATTTGCTGAAGTAATTGGATTAAAAGAAGTCATTAAAACCTCAGCACAATGACTTTTGGACCCTGCTGTTGTTAAGAAAAAGCACAACTAAGGCCAGTGCTGCAAGTCCCGAATCAACAGAAGCCAATGCGAGCCCTTTCATACTCTGACTCAAAGCTGCCATGTGTCAAAGTTTGCCACGTGCAATGAGGGCATCCCCATACCTGTACAGAATCCAGACTTTGCTGAAGCAATAACTCTCTCGTCACACAGCTGCCCTGTTACCTTTTACTTATTTAAATTTAATTTCCATTGCTGTCTCATGTTGGCTGTTTAATTCCGCAGCACCAACCCTACCAATATCTGCTCTCACACTCAGGAATACCAACACTGGCAGAACACTGGAATCTATGGGATGGTGTTGAATTCAAACACAGAGCAGGTAAATGATGCCATAAGACCTGTGAGCACCAGGGGCAGCAAAGGAAGGACTCAACTGCCTCTGTGCCAGCTCCCCATCCCTACGGAGAGCCCATGCATGATGATAGCCTCAGATCAAAAGGGCACAACTTCAGCAACTCAAGCGAATGCTCCACAGGTTTAAAACTAAGAACCACCTATCTTGAGCCCAGGAGCCATTATATCACTGAATGGAGCACTTTTTCTCATGAGTGGAACACATGTTGTTTTGTCACATCATTTATAAATCTCGAGTAATGCTGCAAGATTTTTATCTCCAATCTTTTTTTTTCATGTTGGGTTTTCGACAAGGTAAATGAAAATCCATCTCGCTTGGCTGAGTTACAGAGCATAACTTCAAGGGCATTCTTTCATTTCCAACCTTCTGTTGCTTTTGACATAAATCTTGGGAGCTGGACTACTTAGAAAGCAGCAGGACACCCCAGTCAACATTTCCTATTCTTTCCTTTCAAAATATTCTTGTTTTCATTATAAGGTACTCTCAGAAAGGGGAAGGTTTTATTAATTTTTTTTGCAAAATGCTACAAATATGGGGAGATCAAGAGCAAAACCCATGTCAGACAAAACTGTAGCTGCTAAAAGTGATCCATTGAGTTGTGCTACGTTTTGCATATGTGTGTATTTAACCTCCTTGTTGCTACAGGATTTTTTGTTACTCTTTCTTCCCCCTCTTCCAAGTGCTGATGGAGTTTTAGGATTCCAAGGCTAAGATATTTTAAACTTTAGTATTAACTGTATGTTTCCTTTGGGATATCCTAGGTAAACGGAATGCTGATTTTCTTGGCGTGGTCTGCTAAGATTTTATTGGTATCAACATTTTCTCTGTCTCAGGTCGCATGGCAGCAAAGTTCTTCCTGAAAGTTCAACAAAACCCATACTAAGAAAAAGGCACTGTCCCCTCATTTTAAACCATTATAAATTAGGCACCAGGCAATGGGAAAATACGGGAATTATTCCAATGTGTTCCTCTATATACAAGAATCAAACATGGGAATGTATGGACCAGGATCCTGGCAATCATAGTGTTAGAAATAAACAAAATATAGAAGAAACACATCCCTTATAAAGAAATATTTGTATGCACACAGAGATATGCTTCAGTGTGTGAATATATACAGACATCACACAAGACACAACTGAAAAGTATCAAAGTGAAAACCCTTCAGAGAGGGTATGACAAAGAGATCTGACATGTCACTCATTTATGATGTTCCCAGGCAGCTTTTCAATGCAGCTGTAATACCAGACTACAAAAGGCAATTTTGAACACAGTGGCTATTTTGAGCACATGCATTTACACAGAAATGTCAGAAAGTGCGTCCATGAATTTGTGTCTCGTTCTGAGAAGACCCACCTACCCTCCAGTGAGGTGTTGTACAGGTTCTCACAGTTGCTATCACTGAGCTTTCCATGCCCCCTGTGATTTCTGCAGCCAATCCTTGGGTTGCTGTGTTTGGTGGGTTTTGTGGTACCACATGTTCTCATGTCAGACCTCAAATTAAAGGCATAACTACAAGAACCTATGTGCATGTGGCAACAGAAAGAAGGAAACCCAACCACTTCTTCTGTTGGGAACTGCCTGTGGGAGGCAAGACTGGGGGATGAATTTAGACATAAATCTGTTCTCAGTTAGGTGGGAATTCTCATATCTTTTATCTTTCAGTAAGAACATTTCACAGCATGATATTGTTTAAGAATAATTAGCAGATTAAAAAAAAAAAAAAGAAAAACAAAAAGCACTAAAAGCACTAACCCCCTCAAACCTAATCAAAGCATCTTAGAACTAAAATACAGGTAATTAATGGCAATTCATTTGACTATGTAAACTATCCCACTTGGAAAAGATTTTGAGTTTTGAGACTGGACTATAAATACTTTACACACAACTCTCCGTATAGTAAGCTTTCAGCTGGGGTCTGAGTGAATAACTGATCTGTTCCAGCTCACCTTGCCATCTGCTCAGCTCTGCCAGTGCTGTCTGCCTTAACATCCTGCTCTGCTGTTTCTCTGAAAACATCACCATTCACTACACCCTGTTAGGTCCTTTCAGAAGGCTCAGTCTTTCAAGGATGCCTTCTGCTAACTTGGTAAAGACTCTGCTTAGAGATTATGTAGTCTTTCACTGGGAAGGAGAATTTTTAGGGACCAGACAAGTCTGCCTGTTGGAAATTAATTTACAGCCAGTGGTGGAGGAAGTGCAAAGGTGTAAATTTGTGACAGGGAAAGGGAAATTTACTATATTTAACTTTATTTAATATAAAGATGATAGTAAGTCATATGTGCTTCTCACTCCTGTGGTCAGTGTCTTGATGGGGAAAGACTTATTGAGTGCTCTTTGGGAAAAGGACTTCTTAGGGTATCTCTCATGTGTTGGAAAAATATCTAACAAGTTTCTGTTAGAACAGCAATGACATCCCAATAGAAAAAAATTATTCATGGGAATTTTCTGGAGAGATATTTGAAGGACTTTGTAGAAAGAGGTAATAAAGGAATCTTCAGAGTCAACGTACACAATTTATCATGCTGAGAATGAAATCTCACAAGTAAAACAGCCTTGGATGAGAAAAAACCCAACCACCTGAACAACACTAGTCATCAAGAACTCTCACTGCCCAGCACTAGACCTTTCCATAATGAAAATTATTCTAGGTTTATTTCCAAGTGTCAAAGCCCTGTGCAGGATTGGATGCTTACGTCTAGAGTGCCTCTCACATCACGACATCTCTCATCCATGCCCACGAGTCCTCTGAAAGTTTAAGTGTCCCTATTTGCTCATGAATGCTCCCTGGTGGATCAACCCTTTGGAAGTTTCTGTTGGAATGGTAATTGGGGAAATCACAAGCCTGCACTATTTATGGAGATCATCTGGTCTCACAGTTCACTATGCAATATGGAAACAACATGTAGCTGGATATCAAAGGCCATGACAGCTGCAGAGGGCCACATCTTTTTCCAATATCAATGCTTTGAGGGGGAACAATATCTCCCTTCTGAGCTCTTCTCGATCATTGATTTGACTCAGAGCCTGCAAGGAAGGTCTGCAAATCAAAAGGTATCAGTGAATGGTTTGTGAGTTATTTTGTGAACAGAGTACAGATCATTAAAGCCAAGTTCCCTTCTGTTTCTAATCATTTCACCTATAATTTAATCCCTTTACAGCAAGAGAAAATACAGAATGAGTGAATGGCAGAGTCCACAGAGTGATGTTCATGAAGAAGAAACAAAGAGCATTTGGTTGCAGTCAGGCCTGGACTAGGCTCAAGGCCTCAACTGTGTGGTTGACAAAACACAGGTAGGTCTGAGAGCAGTTAGCACATTCCTTAGAGTGTAGGGAACATGGTTTAAGATGGCAGGAGCAACACAGATCTGAAGAAATCCAATGATGTGATTTGACTCACATCAGTCCCTGATTTGCTGTTTCTACATAAAATCACTGGAAAATCCAGTAAAGTTGGCAACGAGCTTTTGTTGCCCGTGGCAAAGAAGCCGCACCCTTGACGTGCATCATTCAGAGCTCTGCTGTCTTTATACTCTGAGTCCATGTGCTACAAAGGCAAGGCCAGGCAAGTTGAGGAGAAAATACAGGCAGGCCTGTGGCATCCCCAGAAGGGCTACAACCATGCCCAAAAATTTGTTTCAGGTTTTTACTTTTCTTCCACCTTGGCAGCTCTGTTCTCTTTAAAGAGAAGATCTGTGTAAGTTGCTGCAGAGTAGACAGAAGACATGCTGCTCCTTTTGTTTGCTTATTGTTTCATGACTATGCCAAAAAGAGATGTGGAACATGTTACTTTGCAAATTCTTCCCTGAGAAAGCACTTGACTGATGCTGAAACACAACTGCTTTGCTTCCTAGGCTGTCAATTCTGATTTACCAGTCCTGTGCTCTCAGTCCAGTTCTATAAACAAAAGGAACAGCTAATAAAGATAGTAGCACAAGCAGAGTAAAGCTGAGTGTGGCTTTAGGATGGGATCACATTCCACATTCAGTAGTCAGTTGACTTCTTGGTAGCAGAATCCCTAGAAAAAGACGGAGATCCTGTTTCTCACCCTTTCTTTTTGTAAGAAGGCTGTTGGGGAAAAGAGATTTCTTCCCATGCACCTCTGTTTTTATCACAGGTGTTTGTGCCCTGGTAAATTTTCTTCAGTGCACTGATGATCTCAATTTCAAAGGCTGTAGAGAGAAGTCTTACACTTCTCTGATCTTAGCAGATCTCTCTGTTAAGTTATTCTATGTCCCCATAGCTTATTTTCCTCAACTACACTGATCCTACCTTCTCAGACTCTGTGAAATCATTCCTTTTAAATAGGATTTTTATTTTACATCACATGTAAGGAGGAGGAGTTGCATCTATACCTTGCCCCATCTTCATTCTGTGGAGAGGTTTCTTTAACATACACAAAGGCCATTAAAGTTGATAACATTATATTTCTACGTGGCATTTCTTAGCCACATTTATGTGCTCTTGGCCACACACCATGCAACTGTGGTGCTGAGCACATTATAAGACATAGACAGAGATGGAAGCAGGAGGATTAAGAAAACAAATGTTAAATGGAACTGTAGATAGATTTGACATCCCAACATTTCCTTATCCCTCAGCAGACACATTTATTATTTGTACATTTCCAGCAGTGTAGAAAATGCCTTTTCCAAATTCCATGCACTGAAAGGAGGGTAGTCCCCCCAGTCAGGGGGATCCCAACGAAATTGGTTTGGCTCAGACCTTCAGCTCTGAAACCTCTAAGACATCAATATTTTAGATGTTTATACGCTTAAGAAACAAAATGTGGCACACTCTACCAGCTTCAGATTGTATGTAAAGGCCATATTATTACCATCTAACCTAGAAATTATGAAGTCTCCAACCACTGAAGGGCCACAGTGCTAAAGGAGTCAGCAATCAGCCTCAAGAGGCTGAATGAGAAAAACAGATATTTCTGTTTAGAAGGGAACTCTTTTGTGTTCGGATTTCCTCTGTTTCTCCAGCTTCTAGAAGTCTAGAAACTTCTGCAGTTTGCCTCTGCAGGTCCTTCTAACCACAGACTGTTTTGGATAGGCAATGCTAGCTTTGAAGCCGGCAAAAGTCTGGAAACTGTATAAAAAAAGGGCAGCTTCAAGAAGGATTTAAATACAGTCAACTGTGGCCTTTTTCCTGACAGGAGAATAGGACTAATTACCATTAGTCACACTTGCAGAACAATTAATACATTTTTCCTTTGCTAAACAAATGCAATTTGCAAGACCAAACCATACAAAAGGGTGGAGGGGTTTTAACACATGCCAGTTGGATTTGGTTTCTGTGTCTCCAGATGGCAGCGAGTACAGAACAAGGCCACATTTCTCGGCGTGAACAAGAATCTGCATCTGCAGCCTCTGTGTGCCACAAAGCCTGTGACTCATCCGACTGCTTTGTACTGGCTGGGCTGCTGCTGGGTTTGTGTAACCATGTCCTCCCAGCACTGAGCTCCCGAGTGCCTCAGTAGGCCCAGATCTGCACGTGGTTAAGTCACAAGAAGGCAGACCTAAGCACATCAGGGACGTTTACCAGCCACAGAGCTCAGGGTTCAGTTTCTGTCCCTGAAAGCCCATCTGTCCCAAAAGCTCTTGGAATGATGCCCAGGACAACCGACTGACCTGCCTGCCCATGTGTTTTACACTCAGATTGCAGAGCACTTTCCAAAGTTTTGAAACCGTTCATATTCCCAGAAATGTGAATAAAGACAGGTCATGCCCATCTTTACAGACTGAGCACAGAAGCCTTTCTCATCTCTTTTCTTCAGCAAACTCTACCAGCCCCTCCATTTCTGTGCAGCTCACTACAGAAAGGAGATGTCCCCACACTTTGTGTGACCTGTCCCCTCTAAAGAAGAGGCTTGTCTGCAAGAGAGAACAATAGTTTCACACCCATAGAACCAGTGGGTATAGACAGGGATATAACAGTCCTTCTAATGAATTTCCTAACACTCTTTTAACAAAAAGTGCTGAAACAGTTCATAACCATGAACTTAGGTGAGTGCAAGTCTCTATACACCTGTCCCATTTGTATGCTGGTGCCAGAGCCATACAGAGGAATGAATCAAACATCATCTTGTCTTCCATCTTTACTTTTTCCAATCTTTACTCATCCATTCTCTTAATACCCAGATTTTCATTCCTCAGTGAAAAGTAATAATGATTTTATTTTTCCGTGCTGCTGTAGCTTGAAGGATCTATAGATGTTTCTGAAATCCACAGGAGTAACTCAGGATGAAATAACATTTTTATTATCTAATGCCTATGATGGGCAAAGGTAGAACAAGAGCATTAGACAGAAGAAGAGTCTGAACCTCTGTCTTTTAGCAGTAGTCTTTGGACCTTGTTACCTCCACAGCAAATGGCAATTTCCCCATATCAGAGATATATTAATGAAGAGTTTTTAAGTTTCTCTGTGCATAGGAGATACAAGTGGGTAACTCAACAGATGCACACTTATATGTTTGTAATATAGAAATGCTATCAGCTACCATGGCGAAGAACGCAGGCCTAGAAACTGTGTGAGGGCTGTCTAATGCCCAGGCTTTCCAACTGCCAACCAAATATCAGGACCAAAGGGGTGGACAACTAAGTGTGGCTTTTGTCCCCACTCTCTGCTCACTAGGTGGTACAGAATAGACATTCCCACTAATTTCCAAACCAAGAAAGGCCAAAGCTACTTCTGGGTGCTATTGAGAGCCTGCCAGCACACATCATGTGGCTTCAGGGTTCAGATGGTGGGGGCTTTACTCTTTTCACCACTACAGAGGAGCACAGTGCCTGTGGGAATTCATGCCTTGGTCGCTTTTACAAGCTCTGAATGCATAAGACTGAATTTATAGAGTTTTCTTTCTGCTGTTTTTTCAGTATAGTGGCTCCCTCTGTGAGACGGCAGGCAAGCAAGCAGCTAGAACATTAAGAAGTATTGTATTTATTGGGTCCTGCAGTCATCAAGAAGGTGGGAGGCAGAAAAAAGTATCCTCTCAGGAGAGATACAGATTAGACTTTGAGTTAGTTCTACAGCCGACTGCTTTAAAACCCCCAGAAGAGGCTTAACTATTTAAAAATGATTTAGCTGGTGAAACTGCTCCGTATGCATTACTTGGTGGAATTAAGGAGACGAGAATGATGAGGAAGGAGTGAGGGGCTTTATCAACTCAGCACTAAATGTTCAGCTGAAAAAGGGAGGGCAGGCAAGACAGCTCATAGATGCCTGTGATTTCCAAGCGATCCATGAATGTTTATTGGGATGTCATGTCTCTGACCCCAGAATGGGATGGGAGCCAATATGTATAAAAGATACTTTTATATTCCTGGCATAGTTTTGTGGTGAGCAGAATCTGCTGTATGTATATTTTATGTTTCAGGTTGCAGGGCCCTGTGTGGGAGTTTTATATAATGTCTTTCAATATTTATTTGGTTAAACTTTACAATTATGATCCTTGGAGAAAATGATTCTCAGATGCTGGATCGTGCCTATGTAATTTGACTGAGATTATGCACATAGAGACAATCTCTTACTCGTACACAGCAGCATCTCTATCATGTGTGCTCCTCTAGCCCTTCACTTCTAAATATTTCTGATAATATATTTATCCTCTCAGCCACCATATGGGTAAACCAGTGACAGCTCCCCATGGCAGACTGATACACAGACTCACTGGCAGACAGTGCCTATGTTTAAGTGTCTCCCTGGGGTGTTTGTGGTTCCTGAAGACAAACTGGTGTGTTCAGAGGATGTCTCAGCCTACCAAAGACCTAAACTACCTGTGGAAGGCAGAAACTTCCAGGAATATGTACTGGTTCCCTGCAGAACCAGTAATGCACAGTAGTTTCAGCAGTTGGTGTCAGCATATCCAAGTCCAGACAAAGCTAAAGGTATCAGTGATTTTTCGCCCTCAGACTCCCTTGCCTCTTTGTCTTCTCTGCAAGGATGCCCATCCACAGGTCTGACTTGTACCAGGGAACACATGCCTGCTAGTGCCTCCTTCCAAACAACTTCTCTAGAGCACTTGAAAGGACACGTGAAAGGTGTCTACCATTTAAGAAAAAATGTTCAGACTGGAAAGATTAACGTAGAAGAGGGACTGTGTTGGCTGACAGGATGAGAACTGAGAAAACACAGTCATGGGTGGAAGAATAATTTAGCTAAATACCTACTCTGCTGTACATTTCTGTGCAGTGGGAAGAGGGATGTTCTCCAACATGAAGAAGATCCTTTTGGCTTCTTAATCATTCCACACCACAGAAACTGGAACAATCTGCTGGTAGAATGACAGTCAAACAGATCCAAGAGTTCTACACCAGAAATGTGGAGATACCAAAGATATTCCAAACATTATCCCAGCATTTTAGTCTGCTTCTTGTTTTCTGCAGTTCGAAGCTGTTATCATCACTACTGTGTTCACTGGGAAAAGCCTGAAGTGTTGTGTCTCACCCCACTGTCTTCAACATGGAGGCCCTCAGTTTCTGAGCTCTTCACGAATTATTTAAAAGACGCCAAATTAACAAAAGTCTACTCTTCTACTTCTTTATCCCATATAACACATGGAGCTCCCCAGTTTCTGAGCTCTTCACAAATTATTAAAGAGAGGCTCAAGTAACAAGTCTACCCTTCAACTTCTTTATCCCATATATAAATATCCCCAGAAGGAAATTGCTGTATCATTTTGGGTGCCTGAACAATGAAGCTGGTCAGAGGTTGAGAGATTAGGCTCTGCGTGGGTTGGGTTTGTTTGGGGATGGTTGAACCAGTTCAGATACACAATGAGATAAACGTGTGCCACACAGGCCACCAAACCCAAGAGGCCTGGGACAGGCCAGGGCAGGCAAGCATGTGGGTCTAGTCACACCAGCGTGAACAATCATGTCTTTACTGTTCCCATGTAATGGAAGCAGCCAAAGATCTGTCAGCACAGTAGTTCTCATTAAACCCCATCATTTGCCAGTGGTGAGTGGAACCTGGCACTTCCCAGGCAGAAGTATGTGCTGCACACACACTCTCTCTCTGAGGTTTCTGGGAAGCATCAAGCTGTATAGCCACTCTGTGCAGGCTCTTAACACCAACATCTTTGATTTGCACATGGCTTACTGCTCACTGAAGAACCTTCTGTTCAGTGTGGGCACAGTTAGTCCAGAGCTTCCAGGAAGCACGGAGCTGTGGGCTCCAGAAAGGGTTGGGAATTTCAGGTGCAGTGGAGGTATGATCCGTTTATTTCCTCTAAGCAACACTCACTAGCTCTCTGCTCTTCCTGTTGGGTAAGGAAATCCTAGACAAATATTAAACATCCTCAGATTCTACAAAAAATTATATCCAAGTAAAAAACAAGCATATTTCTATGTAAAGACAGATGTGAAGTATCTCAAGCCATTGCACAGATGCTAGAGACAGTGAAAAGAAAAGTTAGGCTCTAATCACTACTATGCTGTGTTATGTTTAATCTCTCATTCCCATGTGGGTAGGGGGGAGGAGAAATTAAATATCCTGAAGTTGAGTTTAGGTCACCAGGAGTCTTCAGGGTTAATGAGAACTGTTATTGCTGGGATGCCAGGGAAAACTATTTCAGAACTATCAGCTCTGCCAAAAAGAGAAAAATGAATCAAACATTTGAGTTCCTGTGTAGGAAGTAAAAATAATTATTCTGTTATTTATTACTGTAAAAAAGGTCTCATTTCAGCCAAACTGTCTGAAAAAAAAGCATTCAAATTTTATGTGTTTGTGGCTGTAGGAGGATTTGACTTGGATGGTTTAAATGAGTCCCTGTGTGTGTGTGTAAATGTCACAACATGCCAAATAAGCAAGGGTCTGAGGATTCTGAATACAGCTGCATTTGAACTTTGGGGAAATTCAGATTCATGGCCTGCTTGTATTTTGGCACAACAAACTGAGGCAAAGCCTTTACCCAAACACATCCAGGACTGTGAAAAGTTCAGTCCTGTATCCAGTCTCTGGTTCCATGTCTGTTGCTGCCCTAAGCAAGTGTGAAATGGGCTGCATGGGTCTTTTGTGTGTCACAGATGAACCAATATATTTCCTGCTTCAGTTTGGAAGGGCATCTTGCTGCAGCTTCATAACGAGCTGCCTCTACAGCAGACGTCAAAAGCCAAATTAAAAAAGTTTATTTTCCAGCCTAGACTCAGTATTTCCTGAGAAAACAATCTCTTTGTGAATATTTAAATCTGCGAGGTGACCTGCGTTTCTCCAGTGCCAATGCTTTGTGTGCGATGAGAGAAAACAAGAACTAATTCCCAATGTCCTCTTTTCCTTCCCACGCCACTGGAAGCCAAGCGTTGTGCTGAAGCAGCGTGCTTGGATCGCCAAGGCGCTGAGGGAGATCCTCCATTGGAGAAGTCGATCAGGAAGCTGAAACTCCAGCTGTCTGCTGAGCTGCTGTGCACATCCCAATGCTTAGCTGTGTCTCTGCTGGCTGAAGTCCCCTCCTCCGTTTTTCTTGGAGGACTCCTCCAGTAGAAGCAGTGTTTTTGCAGGCCGAACACCTCCAGCTGCTGCCAGCGGTGGTCTCTCACCTTCTACCAGAGTGTGCCATAAAATAATGATTTCCCCACTAGCTGCAGAACAGTCATGCAGAGTAAGAGAAAAATCACATTACAGCTATCAAATTCTGCAGAATGGTTCAATAAACATAGGTGACAACCCAATTCTCTGCTACTTCTGTGGAGAGGTCTAAAATAACATATGCAGATACTCTGGGCATCATCCTCATTCTTTTAGATGAAACTTTGCCATGAAAGCATTAAAAAAATAACCATGAGAGCTGCTGTTTTCTCAGTTTTCGAAGATTACTGGGATTTGGTCCAAGATTGGATCTTACTTCAGGGAAGATTTCTCCAAAGGGAAGTTCCACATGAGATGAGTTCCCTAGGGATGGAAGAGCTCTTGGCTCTTTGCTGCTCCTTTTATGAGATGTATCCGGACTGGCCAGAGCGAGCTGTAAATGAGAGATGATCAGAGTTGGCTTCACAAGGCCCATTTTCCCTCTCAGGGCAACCTCCAAGGCTGCACAGCTCAGTGTGAATTCACCTCCTGGAAAACCAGGACTGTCTTGACAATCTGCTCCAGTCCTGCTTGTACTGATCTTTTGGTTATGTTAAGGGTGACCCTTTACAGTGTGTTTAATGACTTTATGGGAATCTGGGAAAACATCCAATCATTCATAGTTGAAATATTGCACTTTGGACTTGGTACCAATACAAGCAACCTTGTACTTTATAAAACTGACTGGGAACTGGTTTCCCACCCCTTTTACTCTTCCAAGAACTACAGCCACCACAATAAAGTAGCAGTAGAATTTATGATCATTTACAGTAAGTGGAAACAAGGCGCTTCTGGTATTCCATCCCTGGTGCTATTTTCCTTAAAACATTGAGACTCCTAAGAAATGCTTCATGCACTGTCACATGCAAGTATCTACCAGGCCTTTCACACTGCTTTGGCTTGCCCCAAAAGGAACAAAAATCTCTTTGCAGTTGCAAAATAACACACATGTTAACTCAGATCAAGTCACTCACAAAGGCAGCACTCTTGACTCAAGACCTATAAAATACTCTAAAGTATTTTTTTACTTCTTTGCCATCAGTATGTTTTATAAAAGTCCCTTCTCATGGTAATACTCTCTCACACATCCAATATGGATTGTGACAAATGCAGAAGCAACTTTAAAGCAGCCTGGACAGAGGTGAAGGCAGGGGGTCTTCAATTTCAGAAAAAGCTAAGAGAGGAAGATCTTCCCAGCTTGAGTGATGGCTCTGCAATTTGAGTTAAGACAAACACAGATCCCAGCTCATCTCTCCAGTGTATGGACTGTTTTTAAAAGAAGGAGATGTTATGTCTGTCAACCTGCCCAGAAATCCTTTAGCTGGCAAAAGGAATGTGAAACCAAGACTGCCGAAAGCCAAAAAGTACTATTCTGCAAAGGTTTTGGGGGTGTTAGAGCTGGGGAGAGGAAGAAAATTTCTAGAAAACGTATCTGGGAAAAGAGATTAGCCACTGACCTGTAACAAGAGCTTAATCTGTTGCAGTAAAACATAAACACGTGCAATCCTGGGGCTGTGGATTGCTGGACAGAGTGGCCAAATGAAGGAACTGTTGCCCATGGTCTCACTGTGCATAAAAAGGGATTGAGAATGTAACATGGATGAACCTGAACTATGTGGGGGAGGCAAACTCCCCTGCTGTAGCTCCTGTTTTCTCTGGTATTGCAGTTCAGGATCTTCTATCATAAGGACTCAACACTCCAGAAAATGTTTTGTGTGTGAGTAGAAGAACTGTGAAGGGGCCATGACCTCAGAGAACATCCTTTGGAAAGCACACCAGCATGAACCTGACCGGTCCCACAGTGCCAGGAAGGACTTTCATTATTAATTATCCATAAATGAGGAAACTCAAGCACTGAGCAACGCAGATCTCCGGGTCACAAGGAATCAAGGGCAGTGTTGGAGCTGAAGCACAAGCTCCTGACACAAAGAATATAATTCAGTGTTTCCCAGAATTCTCTGTGATTCTAGGTGTGGGGTGGTAAGAGAAATGGCTGAACACAGAAAGGCCTCTTAAGAGCTCCTTTAGAAACTCATAGTCTCAGATCCTCAGAAACAAGTGTCTACTTGAATACACCTAAAGTGAAGCACCTAAGGCCCTAACTAATAACTTTTGAAAATACTCTTTGAAAAAGAAGGCATAATCTCTGATGTCACAGACATTGCATGTTTGCTTACATCTATCCTAGAGTTTAAACAGTGTTTGATATAGCACATACACAGTAGGAAATACCTATAATAGATAAGGCAGCAGTGGAACCCTGAGTCTGCAGAGAGCCTGATCACCTCTAAATTGCTCCTTGCCCTCAGGGTTTGCTTTTTATTGGTTTCACGACTTAAAGCAGAAAAAGAAGCCCATCATGAAGTGCTACAAGAGCTGCTGTCCAAACTCTTGTTAAATGTACACACTCAGGGAAGGGGAGAACGTAGAAGGCTTTCACCTTCTTTTTGAAGGGGGCTCAGCTTTCAAATCTTGAGAAAAACTTAAATCATGCTGTCTCTCCAACACATGATTATGAACTGAACCAGCCATGCAGGTTGGTTTCCTCCCTCTTCACTGATGCATTTTTGAAGTCTGCTCTGCCAGTTCTGATATCGTTCTTTGAAAATTGTTGTCGTTATCTTCAGAGTTAAAAAACCTGAAAGTGAAATGGAGTAGCTCAAACTGACTGATTTCACTTTTCTTTTTGTTTCACCAAATGGCGCAAACCACTATGATTTTGGTCTGACAAAATCCAGTTCTCTCCTTCCCTGTCCTAATTTCTCCTTGTGACCACTGGGGAGAAAATAAGTCATTTTTGGTACAGGTCTGGCTCACCTGCAAGTGACATCATCTTTCTGTGGCTGATTTGAAAGCAACAAGTGTTTAATTCAGAAATGCTGTTTGCTCATGGTCTTTCTATAGTACACAGAGATAGTTTTTGCTAACAAATCTCTGCAAAAGCAAGCAAAATCACAGAAACCTGCTCTGACTGCTGTATAGAGACAAAGGAACATGTAAAGTTTTCTTGGCAAAACACCCATGGCTTCCACATAGTGAAAACAAGAGTCATGACAACATATCAGAGGGCAGGAAAACTCAAATAAAAATCTTAGACTTCTCGACATGATTTTTGCTTTAAAAAGCATTTACTAAGAAAACATGGTAGTAATTATACATTTGCACTTTATTCTTCATTTAAACACATTAAAAAAACGCCATCAGAAAAAAAAAATATCCATTATACTAGATTACCAGCAGTGGAATTTTGCAATGGCCTGGAGACAGCAATCATTTGAATTCAGGGGCTATAGGGCGAATGAAGGGTTGTTACCTTTCCTGTCTCAGGAATGGAGCCCTCAGATCGGTCAAGCTTCATTTTGGAAAATCAAGGGCCCTTGAAAAATTTCTCTCAAAAAACTCTGTCAGCCTCTGTCAGAGCTGTTCTCAGTGAGAAACACTCACTGTCTTTACGCCTGAAGCAGGATCTGCTATTGTTTCAGGAAAAGCAACAAAAGTTACTTGCAGCTTCTCCCTAGTATGAGTTTTCTCACTTCTAATCCTT
>VZRQ01006440.1:577843-605729 GCA_013397975.1 Machaerirhynchus nigripectus | reverse complement strand
AAAAAAAAAAAAAAAAAAAAAAAAGCTGCTTAGTGAAATATTAATAAATACTGTTTAAAGGAAAATCTATGTGAACTGTTCTATAAATTGCATATCCCACTGCACTCTTTCAAAAATCACATTTTTTGCTTTGTCTGAAGACATACGGAAGGCATAACACTCTTTCTATGAAATGAGAATGTCAGGACACAGCAGAAGAGGCTCAGAAGAGCCTGGATATGACAACAGCTTTGATTTCTTCCTCCCTCTCAATTGTGAGCAAACATAGCCAGTATTTTCAGCAGGGTTAAGTATGCAGGGGCCAGGCCAGGTTGTGAGCAGACCTAACATCTCATTCATGCATCAAGGAGAAAAAGTAGAAGCATTGTATCCTGAAGTCTTCGAAGTGGAAAAGCACTTCAGGGTTGGACTTTGCACAGCCACATGCTTCTAACTCACTGTAAGGGAAAAAAGCCAGGTTCACATGATGGTTTTCACTGCAAACACCATCCTGTTAAGTATGGAACATCCTCACTCTGTGAGCTCTCTGCGCACACCTCAGCGAGTTACTGAAAACCTCTCATCACTTAAGGACTCTTCTCTCACTTAAACAATTCACTCTGTAAAGGTGTGGAACCATCTGCTTTTATTCCTTGGGGGGCTTTTGAATTCATTGCCATGACAGATTCCTTGCCTACAAGATACCATTGACTACATAAGGGGAGGAAAGACAAAAGAGGAGAGGCTATGAATAAAGTGCACACACTGCTTGAGTTATTACAACTTTTAATCTCCTCTGGTAACTCCTGTCTCCTCAACCCAAAACAATCAGGTGTCACCTGGCATGTTCTTCGTGACATGATCTGATGATCCCTGGAATACTGTCTTCCCCCATCAGTTTCAGAAGACAAGCCCATTGATGTGTGGAGAGAAGTACAAATGAGAAGCCGGTCCTGGAGTTCTTGGCTTCTTGAATATTTCTTGGATCTTCAGTAGAGGTGGGATAAGAGCTGCTTCTACCTTGGATCATTACAGCTTCCTAAGAACTGGCTCTAAGACACATTATATGACAGGGATCTCCTGAAACGTCACCACACATTCGTAACTAAAAGACTAAAGCTAGAAGGGTATTTTTGTGTCTTTCATCCACATGTATTCATTTCCAGACACCTCTAAATGAAGGGCAAAGACTGAGATTAGCCCTAAATTCCCCTTTCTTGAGGAGACTAAGCTCTTGGTCATAGATATCCACGTGTAAGGACCCAAAGCCTCTGCACAGTCTTGAAGATGAGGTCCACAAGATCACATGAACCACACCAGGATGTGCAATATACCAAGCTCTCTTCCACCTTTAGCTCTGTTGATCAAATATGGGTTTGAGTGAATAAGATACACCAGGGAGGTGTCCAAGATAGAAAATAATCTGTCTCCATACTGCTGTAGGTCTATATGTGCTACGGCCCAGCTTCATCTGTGTGCTTTACCAATCAGAGCAGTGACTTGTTTGTGATCAAATCCTGCTTCAGTGACTGACTGTGAGGCTCTCTGACTCACCACCCCACAAAGCCCACAGTGACTCTAGAGGGGGTTAAATGGATGCTGCCTTCCTTTTCCCATACCGTCAATACCTCACAGTATGCACAGGGGATTTTTCTCCATCCAGACCCCCAGTGTGATCTCCCTTTCCCTTCCTCCTGTGGATCAGTTCCAACAAAGGCTTTGGACAAGTAGCAAAGGAAAGCGTTTGCACAATTGCTGCCCATGTTTAGGATCTCAGCTAATTTCTTGGATTCTGACTTCTGAGCCCTCCAAAATGCCAGGGACTTACCCCACTCTCTCAGGCACTGGCTGGGATGGAGAGAAGAGTACTGGCTATGATAGCTCCAGCTAAAGACTGCCCTAAAATAAATGAGACGAAAACATTTCCAGCTCTCTCACCTAGCTGAAAGACACTCTGAAGAACTAGTCTGCTAAAATGTACTCCTTTACTCTGCTTTTGCTCTTCATTTTACTGGGAGTCCAGATTTCTTTCTGCCTTCCAGTTTTGCCTTTGTTGTTGTTGTGTTTTTAAGGAGACTGTTAGACACAAGAAACAGCGTGTCTCAGCACACAAGTGTGTAGGGGTGCCAGGCCAGGGAATGTCATTTAGCAGACTCTAATTTAGAGAAAAGGGTGAGTTAACCACAAAATGCTCGGCTGATAATTTGTTTAACTGCTCCCGTGGTCAGAAGTGTGGTCAGGCTCACAGCATCCAGGAGCTGTTAATCACCTGTCAGCGGGCTCTTGCAGCGTCTTCTGCAATTGCAGCCCTTGTCGTGTGAGGGCCTGTCAGCAAGGGAAATGAAAAGAGCAATATTCAAAAAGCTTTCAAGAGAGGGAGCAGAGCTGTGGCTGAATCTCATCTGTGGTGTATCTCATCTGGGAGTGGATTTAATTTGCTAGTAGAAACCCCAATTCTTACGGCAGTAAGGGACCAGGCAATTAACATTATTTTGCAGCTGGAGTTTTAATGATTCCATACAGCCTTTCTTTTTCTATTACTCCATCCCACTCCTTACAACTCTGAATACATGGGCCAAAATCAACAAAACTGGACACATAGGAGAATTATGTGCATATTACATTCCTACATCTCACTAAATCAGGGCAGAAGAGAGAGCAACATCCTGGGAGAATACTTGCAATGCAATCTCAGCTCCGATGTGCCTGAGACAACATCTATCTCCTGAGAGGAGTGCAAATTGCCCAATTCCAAAAAACCTGGAGGCCACATCTACTTAGAGACATCAGAGAACACAGTGCCAGGACAGAGTCCCAGGCTAGAGGACTCCCACATGGTCCCTCAGACAGATGCCCTGGAGAACAGAGCATGCTTTCCTGATGCTCAAATAGTCCTTATCAATGAGCCAGAGTTGAACCCTTTTCTCTACCCTCGACACTGGAAAACTCAGGGCCAAACCTGCAAATCAGAGAGAGGAAAAAGCAGTTCTGGCCATGAGAACTAAGAGCAGAAAGGGGACTTCAGCATCAAATCTGTGTGAGAAGTGTTTTACCCTTTCCCTGAGGAAAGAAGAAAACATGAAAGCTCAAAGCAAATGCATATTTCCAAGAAAAATGCTATGTAATTAAGTGGTATGTTATGATCACTAGCGGTGGATATTTCATCATCCAGGAAATTACTGTTAAGGGTCACTGTGCACTAATTAAGCTTTATTTGCTCCGAATCACCTCATCACACCCCACAGCATGTGCTCTGCCTTTACTTTGGCTCTGTATGTCCAGTTCTGGGCACACACACAGAGAACTGCTGGAATGACACCCCATGTGCTGGACAGAGCTCTGCTCCTGCTCACACTGGCTGGAATACACTGCTCCTCACTGGCACCAGAGCACCACCTTGCCTCTGTCCCAGCAAGAACTGCCTGGCTCCGCTGATTTCTGAGGTGGCTTTTTAGGGCTGTGAGTTGCCAGATGATGTCTGCACATTTTTGAGAGCCCCTGGGAATCCACAGGTTGATTTTGATGGGCTTTAGGCTGGGCTGTTACACTCCAGGAGCTGGCTAATGCAAACCAGCAATTCCAGCAGGGAATGCTTTGGCACAGGGGCCGTGTTAGTGGGGAGACTGAATCAAAGTGACAAGGAATAGATAGATGGGGAGTGACTTTGGGGGTAATTAAATACAGCAGTGATGTGGGATTCAGACTGGTGCTCAGTGTGCCCCCCTGCATGAGGAAATCCTGTTTGGTTTCCACCTGGATTCAGGGCTATCCAGGTTCTGGAGCTGGCAGGGCTGAGTGAATATTTATCCAGGCTAGACATCAGCTCAGATACGTTGATTGCTTACTCTGCTCTAGATACTCTGGACTTAATTTTCAAAACAGCCAATAAGCAGAGTCATGGGAACCAGATCCAGTCCTGCTCTGCAGGATTTCAAGCCCATGAGGGACTTACAAGCCTCTTGGTTGACCTGCAGCAAAAGCGAGTCCATAAACCTCACCCGGAGTTTCCTGCGAGTGGGCCAGGAAGATGTGGGGAATGAGGCTGGGCCTTCAGAGGGGGTTGGCTGGCTTTCTGCTGGACTTCCTGCCAGGTACAGCTACAGGACCTCTCTGGCTTCAGATGCTTTGCACCACGGTGTACATATAATACCATCTGGCCTTGCCTTCCTATGCTGTATCTCGGTTAAGCCCAAATATTTATGCCTATTCAGCACTCAGTTTATCCTAAATGGAAAGGACTGCTGCCAGTATGTAAAAGATATATGTAACATGGATCTGCCAAACCTGGACACTGGCAAAGATTTCTGAGACTGCAGAGCAGGGCATATGCCTACAAGCATTTCTGTTTCCTTGCTGCCAAGGGACTCATGACTATCTAAGAGAGTTTATTTGTGGGAAGGAAAAAAGTGGCCCATAAACATAAAATGTAACAAAAGAAAAATACCAAACTAAATCTGACAGGCTTTTCTCATACCACTTCGTTTTTTGGAAAAACAGCATCTGTCCACTTAAATTAGACCAAAATACTGAGATGTTTCCTAATGAACTGGCAAATACAGATGCCAAAGGGGTGAGAGCTGAAATCTGGAGAGGATATTAGCTTTTTCCCCCAATCTGAATATGATCTTTATTATTATTATTTTTGCTTCTTCTTTCCATTTAATTTGGCAGTGGACTTACAGAAGAAGTAAGATTTTTTGTGTTCTCCCTTCTGTGAACTCAGACTGAACACAGCCAAAATTAACTTCTCCCTGGGAGGTGAAGATAGAAGAAAAGGAAACTAATCTTCATTTCCTACCTCCATCTCCCTGACATTTTATCCTTTATTTACAAGACCCTCACATCATCTGCATATAAGAAAGAAAGAAAATAATGTATCAAATTGGAATCTGGAAATATTTATTCACTTTATAATGGCATTGCTATAAGAAGTTTGATTTTTTCATCTGCTTCAGATTGCACTGTGTAGGAATAGTAACCTCTTTAGCCCACCACTGAATTCTGTGATGCATCAGTGTAACAAAAGACTTTTGGAGGGTTCAAAGTATTTCCTTTCTATTCTGACAATACACATTGGAAAAGTACACAAAATAAACAAGGGAAAAAAGGAGTTGTTTCTGAGAGGCCAAAGAGGGGAGGAAGAAGTTTGCTGGTCAAAGTAAAGAGTCTAAGGAAAAAGAAAGTGGAATAAATAGGCTTTGACGAATTTTAGACATACACTTTAGAAAGTGTATGCCTTTAGAAAGCAAAACAAATACTCAATTAGCATTTGTTTTAAATACTAGCAAGTATCTCTGTTGCACTTAGGCCCCTTGTAGGGAGATATAGGAAATTTTGTAGATTCTGCAGGGAAATGTTCTGACTTCCGAAGTGTAACACTTGTGATTTTATAATGCAGCTTCTTCTACAGGTTATCTTTCAAACGTAGACAATATAAATCTGCCATATATTTGTTTATGCTGCAGTCAGATATAAAGGTTGTAAATTTGAGTTGATCACAAACCTCGTCTAAAGCACGTGTGCACTTCCATGACACTGTTTATCTTCGGTGTTTGGCCAGCTGAGATAACAGGCTGGTGTGTCAAACACATGACATGTGTTATCTGGACACCACAAACACTTTTGTTGCAGGGACATGTTGACACAGCACTTTTGAGTAGATGTAGACAACATGATGGCTCCACTTATGCTAAGGAACAAGATGAGTGTTCTTATGTTAATGTGTGTGTCTCCCCCCATGCCTAGCACTGTCATCTTGGGCTTGCAGTCTGGAACTGCTCAAAAGAATTCAACAGCAGAAACGTTATAAAAACCCACCACTTTGTTTTGGGTATGAGAAGGATTTCATTTTGTTATGGTGGGATCACAGAGAAAAAGGTAGCCAGTTCTTATCTACAGAAAACGTGTACCCACATGGGAACTTGCCTTTGGGGCGTTGTTTTTAAAACTGTTCTTTTCCTTTGTTAAGAATAAAAACACAGTGTTTGAGACTGATAGCCTTGAAGACATTTGGAGGAAGAAAAATTAAGAAGTTCTATTCTTAAGGTCCTTCTCAACCACTAGGACAAATCACAGCCTCACTAAACATCACATGCCAAATTCCATGACGCCTGTATCCCTGAAAACTGCAGTTTTTCAGGGCTGCATCTTTGCCTGGGGGACTCTTAAATCCACTCTACCTTATCTACCAACACCCCTCAATGTATAAGGAACTCAAAAAGGACAGAATTTAGCTGGGGAGCTGCACTTTTAGGGTTGCAGGGAGAAATTTAATCTCAAAGTGAATAGTTCTTTATGAGCATGTCTACCCCATGACATGGAAGACAGCAGAGAAGGGCAGGAGTTGGTAGGGATCTGAACTGGAAGTTCCCTGAGCCCTGTGTGAAGGCATCGGATTAGATCTGGAATATGACTGCCACGGCTGCTGATACCAGGCAATGCCAGACCTCTCAGCTCCAAAGGCAGGACTGGAACAGGCTGATTTCTGCAGGTAACACTACAGAAACTGACCTGGGTCCAGCTGCTCCCCAGGTTCCCTCCCGTACAATTTCAGGGGAGGTGAGATTGCATGACAAATTCAATTAGAGATGAGCCTGAGGGGAAAAGAAGCTGTCAAAACAGATGATTAAAATGAATGCAGTTTGCAGCCAAGGGGAGTAACCAGCATTAAGTCATGCCCACAAGCAAGGGAAAATAACGTGCTAGAAACTACGAGGTAAAGTGGACTCATTTTTTTTTTTCATTGTGTTCCTCCTGTTTCTCCTTTCCCTCCCCTCCCACTCTCTATAATGCTACTGCTTGGCTACACATTAAACACTTTGACAGTCACACAAAATCATCTAACATTTCCATGGCAGTGAAACACTAAAGCATAAACAGTTTATTTCTTGTGAAATTTGTAAGGAAAACAAACATTTTATAAGGCTCCGGTTCCCTCTGCCTTTTCCTCCCCTGAAGCCCCCAAAATTATTGCCAACGTAAAAGACAAGAGAGAAAACAGACCTTAAGTAAACAGAGTTGTGAGTGTTATTTACTATCCCCTGGTTATATGCCAAGGAGATATCAACCAAGCAGACATTAGGAAAATATTTATCCAAGCAATAATATATTCTTTGCACATGGCACATTGCACATCATTATTTAGCTGGGCTGATAACACGGAAGCTTTACTAACAGCATATTTCTTCCTGTGCTTAGAAGTCTTTAAAGCATTTTTAAGCCTCGCAGTAAATCACAGCCCAGCCTGCAGATATATTCTGTATACACATGCAGATTCTGCTTCGGCCCTTCTAATCACACGGTTGAGTGCCCATATCTGTTCTTCCCTGGAACCTGAATGTCATTTCAGTGATTGAAAAAGGAAGAGCAAAACAATCAATGTCTGTCTTATCCCAAGCTCCTACTAAAATTCCCAGCAGCATCTGCCTCCACTGCTTCATGAGGCCACTGATCGGGTGAAGCAGATCAGAAAATACAAGAACTGAGTCAAATCTGGAAAGACTCCTGAACAAATCAAGAAAGCCTTTAAAATGTCTAAAGCACTCTATTGTTTCAGGGCTGGGATGTCACGGGCTTTTGTTGGTGATCTGTCAATATGTCTCCTCAGGATAAATCCTAAGTCTTATTTTCGGTCTTATTCTCATACTTTTTTACTAAGTTTGGCAGATGAAAATGTTTGGATAGTTGCCATCTGTCCTAGGCAAGAAAATGAATCTCTCACTGTTCTGACTGTTTCTGTGTAATAAATACCAATTCCAAAATGTGGCAATTACAGCAAATGTGATTGTATTGACTGAAAATTGAACTAATGGGCACAGAATCAGAAGCACAGATTTCTTACCCATTTAGTCAGTATTAAAGGTGTAGGATCCACTGACCAGAGGACACCGTGGACTGAGCTCGGAAGGGCAGGAAGAAGAGGGTCAAGGCATGGATGTGGGTGGATTAGGCAGTGGGACCCCTGAGTTTCCTTGCATCAGACCTCACAGCAATCTCACCAGGACTGTGAGCCCTTTGTCCAAGCCTAGGGAGGCAAAGGTGCAGACACCAGTGTTCCATAACTCAGCACTGGTCGGAAACACTTCCTGGTGATGCCATTTAGCCAAGCCTTTCTCTAACTATTAACAAAACATTAAAATACTCCAGATCTTTCTATACCTGTTTTATATGGAAAGTTGGAGCCTAGAGAGCTTCAGTGACACGATGAGAGTTGGTGACACTCTCAGGAAGAGAAACCGAGTCATGATTCTTCTTGTCCCGCCTGAACTCCCAGGCCCTCATCAAAAAGCCTGGACAATCTTTGCAGCTACAGATTTGTGCAGAGGTCCACAGGGACTCATAAAGGCTAAAGCTGCCTTTAAAAATGACTTCTCAGGCATGTGAAGGCATAAAGTTAAAACTTTCTGAGATAAGTTGTAACTTACAGCCCCAGCACATGCCTGCCCACTAATCCATCTTTTCAGTGAAAAATGTCACAAGGAATTGCAATCATTCTCTTCAGGGCAGCAAGATCCACAGGCCACTCAGTCCAGCGGCATCATGCTTCCACTTAGTTGGGGATTTGTCATGCTCTCTAACAAAGGGTTCACTTAATAATGTTCAAATAATGTACCACGTTAAGAAGAGAAATAAAGAAGGGAATGGTTAACACAGCGAGATTTCCCACGCACACTTAAGGGCTCGAAGCCTGGGTCCTGTGACCTCTCTGTGCTATTGGCTGATGACACGTGCAGTCGCTTGCCTCTGGGACGTGGCTTTCCAGCTCTTGACTCATAAGGGAAACTCCAAAAATCTTCAAAATCTCTAAGAGTGCTTCAGTGGGTGAATTGTTCCAGTTAGGCTTATGGCTGTTGGTTTGAAGTTTAGCAATTGTGGAGCACTCCACCACAGCTTTCACAGAAAAGGAGGGGGGGGAAAAGTCTGCACATTATTTCCCAGTGAGAAACCCTAGAAGAGATAAGAACATTTCAGGAATAACTGATAAACTATATCCTGCTGGTGTTTGTTTTTATTTATATTAATGGATTAGCTGAACTGAATCAAGGATTCTGGGTGAGGAATGTCTCCAAGATGAATGGGAAGACAACACTCAGTGATGCTCAGAACAGACTGAACATTGCCTACTGATTTAATGGCAAGAGTTAGTTTTGATTAAGGAATTGAGGCTTCATCTCAAAATTTCATAGTTTTTTTTTAAGCCCAGGTAGGATTATTATCCTCAAGCTGTTCTCTTTTGTGGTAAAGTTTCTGCAGCACCTCCCACAAACCCATAACTTCTGTTTAACACCTCTGTAAACAGTCCATATTGAGATATTACAAATGACAGGGACTACACTTTCTCCCAGAAAATGCATTCCATTTCAATGCAACATCAATAGCCCAGCAAGATTTGTAACTTAAACTTGAATTACAGGCGGCGATAAATATATTCCAGCATGGCTTATCCAGTTTGTTTAGAAAGCCCACTCCCAAATGCTTTGCTAGTATCTTTCCCATGCTTAAGCTGGCACCAGTTAATTCTGACTCCTACATACCTCTGGGATATCCATCTCTAGCCTAACTGGTGGAAAATTGGTTGTTGATGCTCAGGAAATAACCGATTTTCCATCCATTATATTGTAGCCTTACTGAGAGTTTTATGCTGCTGATACACAAACCACTGATTACAGTTTTTAGTTAACAAATAGGTTTTGTCAATCGCCCCAGGCGCTGCCTAACAAAGTTGTGCTTAACAGCTAAGGAGGCCAATTTCTTTGGGGATATTGCTTAAATGCAGCACAGATCTAGAGTACACAACAGTTGCTATTCATCAGGCACTGGGAAAAAAAAGCCTGGCAGCAAGCCAGAAATGTAAAGCAGCTCTGTAAGTTGGCAGAGTAGTTTATAATTACTGCTATTAAAATATACACACACGCATATATATATATATATATGCATACACACACATGTCAGATTTGCTGAGATACAAAATGCTGATACTAACTTCAGGGCAATATTTCTGTGATGATTTCATTCCATGATTAAGTATTTCGGAAGGAAGATACAAGATATTAATTAAAGCAGAGGATAAATACCTTCTTAATTAGCTGATGAAATACAATTTGCATCGAAGTGAATTCTTTTTAATAACTACTGAATGTGCCTGGGGCAATGTTTCAGCACATCCCCAGTTTTTCCTTTCTGTCATCCTCAAGGAGTTCTATATAAATATTTAGAGATTAATTCTGATCTTGCTCACTGTGGTGGAATTGCTGTGGTCTGAGAAATCAGAAAGTGAAATCAGAAGGGGAAATCAGGCCAGCTGATTTTGCTGCTTTTTCTTTTCCTTCCTCCTGCATGGCAGAGTGGGAAGAACCACTCATGAGATATTCTGAGTTTGAACAAAGACAGCAAGAGATACACTACTACAAGGCTTTACTACACTGACAATATTATCATGTAAATCCTCACATGGGGTTTTTTGTTCACTCTCTAAGTTTTCTGACACCATTAGCTATTTCCTGCTTAGACATATGCCAGTCCAGAAAATCTGAAGAAGGATATTCTGGTAGCTATAGAATTGCCAGTGTCTGAAAGATATCCTTATTCATTTGGGTTTTGCTTGGTTTTTGGTTTTGGTAACATCTTTGCCTCATGTAATAGCCTGCGAGGAGTGTTAGTTTAACATGGAGATGCTGAATATTTTACTTTAACATCCACGATCAACATGTGGTTCCAAGGTCATCTCTTTTCAGCACACTACTCAAACTCTCTTCTGAAGTTGGAATTATTCATTTCCTTGTGGCCTCGTCTATGTAATTTATCACAAAGGAATCCAAGCATTTCATAAATGATGATGAAAATGGGTTTATTTTCCCAACTTGCTGGTGAGGAGTTAGTTTGGCTGGTGTCACTGCTGCCTTATGGATGGGTAAAGGACAGAAAGATGTATTAAAAGCCACATTTCTCCCAAGCCTGAGAAATTCAAGGGGCCTGTGATTCTATTTTTTCAGCTGACAGTGCATCCTGCCTTCTTCAGGATGCCGGATGAGCTTCTGCCTGCGCTTTTCTCAGCCCCTTCTCACATTTGCACCTTACCAGACCTCTGCATCAGCACGGCCACAACAGGCAGCTCCAGGACTGCAGAGAAGAAAACTGACACCTGCTTTACAGGAGGCACCTACTGATTCCCCAGGGCCTCCTAGGGAGTACTGGATGTGGACCACTCTCTCGTGCTACGAATTTCCACACTGAACCTCTGACCTCATGAAGATTTTAGAGTTTTTTTGCTCTTTCACCACTTCATCCTTCTAGTGCAAGAACTGCCTGGCACCCAGGAGGGAACAAGCCTGTGGTTTTGGAGCACTTTTTGACCTACCCAGTTAGGGCTTTTCTGGCAGCAGAGAGAGATGTGTCCAGATGATAACTTATTTCAATCTGCAGAGTGAGACTTTCCTGTGCAGGAAGAAAAGGACAAGAGTTCTGGGCTGAAAAGGCCAATGAACTGAATGAATATATAACGAACTGAAACTGTAAAAACTGTTGTAGGAAGTGGCTGAATTAACATTTTCAGGGGCATTTGGCTTCACTTTTAAACAGCTAACAAAAGAAATAAACTTGATGGCCTGGACGGGATGGACTTCAGCCGCCTGAACAAAGACCAGATCAGCCAGTTCCATAAATTGTCACATCAGCTGAGCACATGAATAAAGGCAGTTTGTCCCTGGGACTGAGGTGTCTGCTGGTGGCTGAGGGCTGGGAAGAGCCAGGTATTACAGGCCCTGTTTTAAGGTTGCATATGAGTAAGGTGGTGTAAATTGTCCCTTCTTCCCAGTCTTTCCAGAAATCTCCATTTCCTTGATTCTGTTCCCACAACAGAAGTTCAGAACAAAGGAGGAACTGGAAATGTCAGATTAGCTGTTGCTTTCACCATGCTGTAACTGGACAGCGGAAGCTTTAGAGGGAGGCAGGGAGGAGGTGGCAAAGGTATTCACAGGCCATAATATGTCACCTCCAAACGATAGGCCCAAGTTTGTGCTTTTCAGATTTTTTGAGATGAATATTTGTGGGTTTTACTAAGCAAAATAATATACTTTTCCCCTGTACATACATTCTGTTTGGGTCTTTTTTTCTGTTTTTCTTTTAGTGCAGTTAAGATCAGTGCTGGCACCTGACTTGTTAGATTTCAACCCAAGGTTCAATTATATTACAGAATTTTATAATGACAAGGTCTGGCCCACCCTAATAATACATCTGGGCTCCCCCCCCCGACCTGTACTAAGCACAAGGCAGGTGAATGTCTGTTTTTCTCAAGGAATATTGAGGCACAAACACAACTTCAACCTTGCCATGCAGACTGACAGAGAATTCACAGCTGCCTGCTCATTTTAAAAATCTCCCCACTGCAGGCATCAAAGCCTCAAGGCCAAATTTCCCCTGCATGCTCCCACCCTGGCACCAATATGGTCCCAGTGTTGCAGAAAGCACAGTCTCTCTCTCCAGGCAAAACCTCTTCCACAGCCCAAGTTACACAGGTCAGCCTCTTTACTGGGTTACTAAAGATATTCTGGTTGTCTGTTCTGCTTTATTGCATCAGCAATTTCCTTTCAAAAGTCCAGCCTTTTCCCTTGGCTTCTTATTTAATTTTCCAAAGAATTTCCACCACACTATCAGGAGAAACTTCATACTGAACCCGCCCATGTTCCCTCTCCAGTGCTGCCTTCCTCCCTGCCAAGGATGGACAGGTGCTTTCAGACACACTACAGAGCCACAGAAAGCAGGAAAACTTCTGTCCAGCCAAGGATGAAAATAGGTACCTGTCCTGGCATATGACCCAGCTCCACAGTATGATTTTGGAAGGGGGAGGGGGATACTCATACTGGGTTTCTAATGAATGTCATCTAAGGCAGGACCTTACGCTGATGTCACATAGGGACAACACCATGGGGTTTCTCAGGAAACTTCTAATATAGCATATAAGGGAGGAATATGATATTTTTGTGTGATTTGTTTTTAAATTTTGGGGGAAAAGAAGGGGGAGAAGGCAAGGAATCTTATTCGGAACGAGAGAGTTCAACAAATGATTTCTACAAAGAAAAATGCTATTCTTTTTATGCCAGCACCTTTTAGTTGTAGGACTTGAAAGAGTTTGGGGTTCTTTGTTAACCACTTGGACCGATGCCAAACAGTTGTTTTCATTTATCCTCTACATTCTCAGCTGCCCCCATTGAAGTGAGATAAAGTAGCAGAAAGAAAAATAAACGGGGCTTCTTTCTCCCCTCTTTCCCCAGCCGCGGGGGTCACTGTGGTGCCTTGCTCTCCGCAGCTCGGAGCGGGTGCCACACAAGGCGCGCAGGGAGAGGCAGGAAGGACAGGCTGCGGTTGTGGCGAGGGGCTCCCAGCGCTTGGCTGCACCTCCCAGCCCTGCTCCAGCCTTCCTGCGCTGCCTTTGCCAAGTCACTTCACCTCCCCACGCCTCAGTTCCTCATAGGAGAAAGACAATGTCGCTTCTTTTTTCTCATCTTGTAGCTTTTTCTCGTGTCTAGCTTTGTGTCTGTAGACAGGAAGATTTTTTAGGCCAGGGTAATTTCTTACTACCTGTTTCTTGCCCTGCCTAAAACAATGGGCCTTTGGTCTGTAAGAACATTTAGGTAACAGAAAAATTTAGCTAATAGCAAGAGTACTTGTCCAGATCTGCATGTCCTCTGGGTTTGCCTTACCTTCCTCATGGCCAGAACTGTTGGAACAGTTTTAATCATTCCGTGAATATACTTGACAGCTTTGAATCAAACCCAAACCCAAATTGAAAACTGATTTGAATTGTTATTTCTTTTCAAACCCAGAACTGAACCTACAGTCTTACTTTGAAGACTACGTGGGACTCAAAAAAAACCCCAACCAACAGAGCAAAACTTTCTTTGTAGCTGGACCAAAACTCAACTAAAAAAAATGACCGGTTTGAGTCCATAACAGATTTACTTCCTTGATGATTTCAGTTCCCTGTTATTCATCATGTCATGTTAGCTAATATTATTAGGAAATACACCATTATTTGTGTAAAAATTAATAGTTTCTGAAAGCTTTAAAGTCCTTGGCATATATGGTTACTTGGTAGAAACTTGTTACAAAATGTCATGGTCACTTGTAGCCAGTCTTCCATTTATAAACCTTTGATCAACTGATTGGAGAGAAAGCACAACTAAACCAAGAAACAATTTGCAGGTTTAAAGCACTTACCTGAAACCACCAGAAGAGATAAGAATAACAAAGGTCAAATGGCGTTTGGATCTGATTTTCCAGCTCAGTTCTAGCTGCTGATGTGACTAAGTTGCTGTGCTTGGACTAGAATGCCCCTCAGTTTTGGTTAAAAAAAAGGTAAAGAGGAGGTTGGGATGCTGTGCTCCAGACAGTGAGCTGAGCAGAGACAATAAAACTTGTAATTTCTTCCCTCAGTTCAGTAAAATTTTTTGACCAAGTCTCATGATCCAGCCCAAACTATACATTATGTTTTGTCTTCTGGTTTTCTAAGTTTGACTTTTAAATGAAAAGTCCTGCAAAAAAAGTGAAGAATCCAAACATTTCACTTTGATTTTCATGAGGTGTTGGTGTTACTTACCAGTCAGTCTTGTGTATTTAGGTACAGTTTCTTTATGGTCTTTGATCTATGCAACTGCAGACAGCCACTGTCAGAAGCCAAAATCATTACAGATCATCTCACACATGACACAGGCGTGCATGTAGTGGTGCTCTTCTTGAAACCTTCTGCCTGCTGCTGTTTTCATAGCCTTAAAATTGAGGCTGTGTTGAGTGAACAGGGCAGACTTGGCTTTGACTGGACACAGAGAGAAAAGGACAGAGAAGAAACAGGCCTGGGAAAAGCCCAGGTATGCCAAATGTCTGCAATTACCTGCCTCTACCCTTCCTTTCACCATCTATGAACAAGTAGTGACGGGTGACTGCAATGACTGGAGCTATTAATCTACAGCTCAGATGAATTAATTCAATTTTAGCTGGAAAAAATGTTCCCAAACATTAGGGCTAGGCCAGCAAAATTAAGCAAAAGCAGGAGAAGCAGGGAGAGGGGAAAACAGCCAAAATTCCTCATATCTTCTTCATTCTTACTCTCACACCTCCAGGGAACATCTGCAGTCCCCAGCCCTACATGAGCCTTTCGCAGCCACCAGAACAAGCATCTGGATGATGTGACAAGGCACCAGCAGGTCAGGAGCAGTGAAGCAGATGTGTTCCTGTGCAGATTAACTAAATATTTGAGATTTGAGTAATATTTCAGACTTTTTCCCCTGGGGGCAGTCAAACACATTGCCCTCCACAGAGCAGGTAAAGAGAGGAAGAACTTCATGGACTGCCCTTTGTGAGCACTGTGTTATGGTTTGTTTTGCTGTGCCAGAAGAGACGCAGAGAGCATGTGTGCACAGCATGACAACACAAGTTCACGTTCATATCCACTGTTGAAGACAGAGAAGACTGACTGAAGGTGAATCCCTGCTCTGGTGTTGTTCATGGCTCAGATGGAAAAGCAATCAGACAAGATCATTCGAGACACCGTCTTTGGGAAATAGGTTTGCACAGGCAGAAAAACTACCTGTCTCCTAAGGAAACCACAGCCACTGCTGAAAGCATAAAGCCCATCTTCTCCCCACATCCTTCCCTCCTGCTTCTGCAGCTTCATGGCAGCCAAACCTCTGCTTTGTGCCAGGCTGACAGACCAGACCCAAAGTGCTCTGCATGCAGCCAAGTGACAGAGATAAGGCCGATGATGCTGGAGCAGATGTCTTCTGTCTCTCTGGCTCCCATCCTTGTTTGTTTGTTGCCATGACCCAGAAGCTGTTTCCACTCCACTAAGTGACTGCTGAGTCACCACAACCCACTGTGTGGGGAAGATAAAGGCACCCTGTCATTGAATGCACCCAAACACCTGATAAAATACCCCCTCCCTCTCTCCTCCTCATAGGAGTCTGCAGGTAGTCCCTTCTGCAGGCGCCTGCTTTTGTGGTCGTGTTTGAAAACATCTTCTGTGACACCTATGTGGAGACTGGCTGGCTTGGACTAAGCCCTCTACAATAATTTTCTGGTCCTACCCCTCTTCTGCTTTGAATGGTGAAGATGGGGCCAGTGTCTTGGGAAATTAGGCCAAACCGGATCAGGTGATGATGCAGGATTAGGAGCGGTTCCCCACTGGGTGTCAAATCCCAGTGCACCCACTGCTGGCCCATTATATTTTAATGGCAGGAGGATGATAAATCAACACCTCAAAGAGAGAAAGAAGACTGTGGAGAGCTTCCTGGATTCCTCTTAAAGGTGAAGAAAGAATCAGCCTTAATTGAAGTCACTTATCTGTTTCCATCATTTTTGTTTCAAGAAAATTGAAGGTTAAAATGGACGAGAAGAATAGCACAGGAAGAGTCTGAGAGAGAAAACAGTTTCTCCCTGTTGTTGCATGTCCCCTTTGTGATTTGCTTCCTTTGCCCTGCATGGATAAAATGACAAAAAACCTGCCAAAACCTGCACAGAGTCAAATGCTTATCTCCACCCTCCACTACCAGAGCTTTGTCCTTCTCAGTTTGCCAGACCCCTTGTTCTGCCTCTCATAAAATCATAGAATCATTTAATTTGGAAAAGACCTTTAAGATCATCAAGTCAAACTGTGCACAGCAGGGAGTGGAAGATGCTCAATGAAGGAGCCAGGTGTAAGGAATCTGTTCAACCATACAATTAAAAATCACAAAATCTGATCTTTTCAGGATCTGCTGCCATTTGGACAAAAGCAATTTGGCATTTATGTCATTGTGCTGAAAAACAGTCATCATTTTCAGCACTTAGGTTGTACCTCGGGTAATTTTGCAAGGATGTCAGCTGAGAAGGAAAAGCACTGGCTTCACCAAAAGCAAAAGTAATATCAAAGGGAAAAATTACAAAGATTTATGTTACACAAGTGTTTTCTCACAGCCAGAGAGGCTTTTTTCACTGAGGGAAGAGACTCATGTCTTTTTGAGTTTGATGGCATGGGAGAAAAAATGACAAAACCAGAGAAGATGGAGCAGCAGTCATAAAATTATGTGGTGAAAGGTAAATGTCGGCTTCTCCCCATAACCTTTACTGTGGCCTGCTCACACTTGTTCACACAACAAACTTGTCTCCACTAGGTTTTCACCTCAGGCCAGGTGCCTCATGACAGTGAACCCAACGAGGAACACAGTGTTTTCTTCCAGTGAAGGCTTAGCCTGAACTGCTGTGTTCCCTCCCTGGCCTAATACTGGATACAGCAGGCAAGAAAAACAGGAGCAAAAACCAAAATTGACAACAACCTTATGTCTCTGCTACAGACTAACTTCAAGTTCATCACTGTCTGTGACAGTAAAGCATGGTTTGTCTTTTCTTCATTTTTTTCTAAGAAAAACTTCCATTTAACATCCAGAGCCAGATCCATAATCAACTATTATACCCTAAAGGTGACTGTTTCTGTCCTGTCATAGACACAGATGATGTGATCATGTTGCTGTTTCTGCTGCACTATGGTTTGCGGAGGCATGGATTAAGAAATGTTAGAAAAGATATTTTTATATCTTTTGTGTCTCCCTCCATCATACACAGAAACCATGTATGCTCTGCTACTTGGAGTAAATGTGAACGTTAGGACCTGCAGCTCCTGGGATAAAACATTCTGGTATGAAGAAGAGAAACAGGATGATGAAAAGGTCTGGGTGAGGTGGGTTAAGTGTGCAGTCAACAGAGAGAACCAGAACACCACCTTGGTGAAAACTGAGGTGTCACTGACTGCACCTCCAAATGAACATGGAAGAACTGAAGCACCACTTTCAGGAGGGAAGCTGGGTAAAGGAAGAACCAGCAACAATGTCAGAAGGTTTTATTTTTAGATTGGTTTTGAAAGGAAATTAAACTTGTGAGCCTGTCCTGAGCATGACAAGAAATACATGATAGCAGTTCCCAATAATCTTTTGGTCCAACCAAATTTAGCACAAGTGTGGAAGAATAAAAAATAAGTTCTTGCCTATTTCTTGAACAAAAGTAACTGGCAGGTCATTCATAGGAGTGCATGGATGTTTCCACCTTACCCATTGGAAAATCCCCATTATTGTGCCACCCTTGAATCACAAACTCATAGGATGTCATTGAAAGTGATGTTCATGGCAAAATCTGTTTTTAACTAACACAGATCATTAACAAGTTCTCCATAATGCCAGGGGTTTGCCCTTAGTGAAGATACCAAAAGGTTGGAGTAAAGTTCCAGGTAAATGGAAATGGAAAAAAGGATGAGTGAAAGCAACACAAAGTGAATTCTCCAGATGAGGAAAGACAAGCACCCAAAAATCCCCTGAACTGAGTAGAATATGCACGTGGGGAAAGAGTCACCATTTCATTGCTGCATACTTGAGAGACAACCGGATCAGGTTTGGTATTGCAAGAAGGAGTGACTGTATGCATTCACACACCCAGGTTAAACACACTGCTAGGAACTCCACAGGTCTTACAAACTCTTCCACTTCTAGAAATAAACTGCTAAGAATGAAGACACTCCTGACCAGGACAGACTGGACACTTTCCACGCCTCCTAATCCAAGCTGTCCTTTTGTTCAAAGCTCTCTTATAGAGCAGCTTGACTGACAACAGTTACGTGGGCAGTTCCTTAGAGCTGAAGAGACCTCTCACCAGTTTTCCAGTCACTCATGGGACTGAAGTTGTGATTTGCATGAAATCTACCTGTTAGACTGAGAAAAAGCAACAGGTACGTGCTGCTCAGTGTATTGTAGGTGTTGGGTGGGCAGGATCCACAGTGGCATGGAAGGCACAAAGGAAAAGGAAAATGAAAATGAAAGGGGCAAAGTGTTCTGGTATTAAATTATTCCATTTTATGCTGCTGATGCAATCTGAGCAAACCAGCAATTTCCTCTTGGCCTCTGTTTTATGAGAGATCCTATTCAAGCTTTGATAATAAAAGGAACACAGGTGGGTAATTAAGGAGGTGTGAAACACAAACGAGTAGCCAGCTTTCTGCTAGTGCTTTTCGCAATGTGCTCTGGAAGGCTCTCCTCATCCACGTGCTGAGTGATTGAGTGACCTCACAGACTGACCTGGGGACTCATTTTCTTCCAAAACAGAATGAAATTCAAAAGGTTTCTGGAAAGATTTTGCTCTAAGAATCACTGACAGGTTTGCCATTGCAAGAACTCTTTAGGAACAGCACTACCTCACTTGGAATCATGCTCTTCATAGATTGCAGCAGAGCACAGGGACAGCCATAGCAGGTCAAACCAAAAGTCCACCCAGCACAAGATGCACCTGGCAGTGGATGTTCAGTGAAGAGCAGAATAGGGCACGTGTGGAGTGATCCTTCCCCTTGCACAGCCCCTCAGCTCCTGGTCTACAGACTCACTGGAGAGTTTGTATCCTACTCATGGAGGATCTCCTTCCACAACTCAGTGGGAATGTAGCATCTACACACCACCAAGGACAAGACTCAGAAACCTTCACTCCAAAATTCCAGATCACTCATTGAAGTATTGTAACACCTGGCAGTTTAACAGCAGGGAAAGCCTTGCAGGTACAGGTTGAAGTTCTGTCTGGTGCAAGAACACTCTTTACACGGGACTGCACCATGCAGTTAACATTTTGATTTACCTAACCACAAAAATACATGTATTTTTAACACATGCAATATGCTTTTATACATATTACCAGATAAAATTTTATCAATATGTTTATTTATATAACATATACTACCTAAGTACTGCATGTTCACATAGGTGACAAGAGAGTGTAAACTGCTTTTTTAGCTTTATTGAAAAGGCTAACAATGAACAACATATTTGATCCATCTCAGACATCAATTTTGTTCCATATTAATTTTTCTAATATTCAAGTCCAACAAATTTAATTTTAAAGTATTCAGAGTCAGCAACAGTAAATTTTCACATAGAAAAAACTAGAGTGAAAATAACTGAGGAATTTTTTTCCTTATTCCAGTTAAACAAGTGGCAACACACCCATATATGCTGTCTTTCCTAAAAAAACCCAACCATCTAAGTCAGCCAGAAAATCTTACAGAGGCCAGATACAGACGATATGAGCCACTACACTGAGTCACAAAAGGAGGTCCTTTGGGCCAGCCACTGCCTTTATAGCAGCCAGTAGCCCAGGTTCAAACAAGCACAAAAAGCCAACTGCTATAAAGTTTCTCTTCTGCCATTCCAGCTCTCAGAAAGCAGCAGTTCATGGTCTTCTTAAGCAAAAGCTGCCTTTGGACACATCGTGTTTAACAGTCTGTGCTGAACTTCTCCTCTGCTAAATTGCCCAAACCCTTTTGGAGATGTTTATCCTTGAGAACTGTGCGTACAGCCAGGTGAATGACAGGAGCAGGTTGATACATCATTCTCCAACATCAGTTCCTGTGTTTTTTCTTCATCCCATTAAACTCAAGTGAGTTGTATGATGCCCACACTCGCTGCTATTAAACATCAAGGAGGAGCCTCCCTACTTCTGGAACGGGCAAGTTTGTTTAGCTCTTTTCCTTTGTCTATTTTGGTCCATGTGAAAACAAATCTAATATCACTGGTGCTTGGCTTTCAGCCTCCCTAACCATTTCTCACGTTCCCAGACATCATGGGACACAAGAAAAAGAAAAGGAAAGAAAACCTGAGCATTTAGAGAGCTAGATCCTTAAAGTTAAAATAAAACTCCACATGCAGCTTCCATATGACTTAAGGGGCCAAAAGCATTTATCTCTTCCTAATTTCTGCCTGAACAACTGAACTTCTCTGTTTGTATGTTTCACTGGAAATCATGATCCGAAATCTGCTTTGGTTTATTCCCATTGCTATTTCAGGTTTGATATTTTGGTTTTTACTCTGGTGTTTTTTGTTTGTCTTCCTGAAGACTAGCTCAGGGTTCGGCAGGGTTTCTAAACCACAGGAATAAAGCTAGATTGCAAAGCAGGTACCTGGATGTTCCTTCTGGTTGCAGGCTCACTTGCTGACATCCTCTCCCAGGAATTAATCCTGAGGCTAGCTGATCACAGTCAGCTACAAATTTGCTTTGTGATCTATCCCTCCTGTCCATAGCTTAGAAGGGATGGTTTTAAGTGAAGAAGTCATGGTTGTAATTAAACCAGCCAAACCACAGTGATATATCCACAGGATACACAACTTCATAGTGCATATCCCTGTTCCCAGGGATAATTATCAGGACTTCTGAAAATGTACAGGTTTGTGTGCTTTGGTCTTTCTTCCTAACCCCAGTCCTTGCAAACCAGCACCTCTTCCATCTCTGGAAAGGTCCCTCTTTTAACCAAATGAGTACAAGGATGCTGTTCCTGTGCACGTCCTTCTCATCACCTGAAGTGTGGAAAGCTGGGCAATTACAAAGTGACCCAAATGGCTCCACAGAGAACTATAATCTTGAGATTAAGTCCATTCAGGAAGCCTGATACCAAATATCCAACGGCAGCACAGTAAAACTGAAATTCCCTACCGACTATCTCTGCTCATAAAAGTGATTTAGATTGGTTCTCCCTCTACGTGAGTTCTCTGTTGGCTGTCTGAAACAATTAACAGAGTAAATAATAGATTGCAATATTTTTCTTTCTATCCAGATTTGTGCTTTATATGAGGGAACAGTTAAAACATACATCTTACAATGTAAAATCCTTGGACCTCAGAATTCCCTTAGCTGCCAAGTGAAACCAGCAAAGCTCATTTGCAGGGAACAGCAACAAAAGTCTTGTCATTCCTGCTGGAGATGCTCAGTTCAGGGCAGGGACTGAAAACTGAATTCTTCGTATCCTCTGCTCCTGTGTGACCATCCCATCTGACCTTATTAACTCAATGTTTTTAATTTTTCAAGGGAAAAAAATGGGAAAGAGACCCAGACCACAGACTTTTCCCATGTTTCAGCCTGTCATGTAGGAAACCCTGCTAAAGACACAGGGTCTCTGACTTCTCTACAGATGTGCAGTTATCACCCAGATCCAGAGCAACATAAAGATTCACCATGTGCTTGTTCATGGCTTCTACAGGAATTTAGCAGCCAAATTCATGCTAGGCTAAACTTCTAAAAACACAAATAGGCAGGTTGATATGTCAGCTAAACCTCAAAGGGCAAACAGCAGAGGCTGTTCTCTCCTCCACAGACTGCTGCAAGAAGTGCAGCATCATGTCGTTTTGGACCTAGGGATCTCACCACAGCTGGCACATAGGTTTGCTGCAGGGGCGCAGTCCCAAAGTGAGTGACCACCTTTTGGTGCTGCAAAGAGAACACGGTGGATGGAGGACACTCAGACATAGATATAGTTGTACTTTATTTTCATTCTCTTTGAAAACTCAGAGGCTCCCATCACCTAGGGAAGGATATGAAAAAATGTGGGCAGATGTCTGTCACACAGTCTCCACCACCACGAAATCTCCAGGGTCTTTATTCTTTGGCAAATGCCCTGGTAAACACATTTTATCAATTGGCCACTGCAAACAAAGCTGAGTCTTGCTTTGGAGCAAGGTAAATATGAAATGCAAGTTGGGTAGATTCCTGCTAGGAAAACCTGAGTCCTGGGAGAGAAGAAGGAAATGCAGAAAGGAAGAACCTTGTCAGAGCAAAGATGAATATCTTGCATGTGAATATGTCAGATGCTTGAGAATTCAACCTAGGAACTATCAAGTTTCCAGTCACATCATCAGTGTTGACTCTGGAGTAAAAATTAGTGATTTTTTCCATTAAATCCTATTGATCTATTTCTCCAACAAGAAGCTTCTTCATCTAAATCACCGGTTTATTGGGCCTCTGATTGTTTAAGAGGATGTCATGGGAGCCATTGAGGAGTCACTTAAAACACTATTTGTTCCACCACACGTAGACAAGTTGTGTCTCCATTCAAAGCGTTGCTGTGTGAATTAAATCTTTAAACATAGAATGGCCTTTGTTTCCAAATTAAAATAATACTTATTTTACATGTTCACAGACTCTTCCAGAACCATGGCCAAATCACTCTGCTGTTCAGCTATTCAGGCCTGCAGTGCAAAGGGAATAGTAACTGATGAAATCCACATACACTGGTTACAGCTTTCTAAAGGGGATACAGGTACATGATGGTTTTGCATCAGCAGGTGTAAACAGGGTTTGGCTGTTTACCTGCACCCTTTCAGGTGCCTCACTCAGGGCCTAAAATAGAATATGCTTTGTATTCCTGACTCCTTTCCTAAGGATAACAAATTAGTACTTTTGCCAGCTCAAGTAGCAAGATTTTTGCTTTGACTTGTGAGGTCCTGGTACATTCTCTGACAGACAGTGATGCCCACAGTGTATTATGAATATGAAAAATAAATGACCAGTCAGTCCTGGCAGCAGGCAGAGTTCACTGTTTCTGCACTTTATTAGAGGAGGGTATGTGAGATACTTCACTGTTTGGAAGTGAGCCCCTTCCAGAAAATGTCCCTGAGCATTTGGGATGAGAAAGCAGTTCAGATGAAATATGGTCTGAGAGACAGTCCTCCAAAACCAGCACACAGATCCCTTACAATGCCCTTCTTTCTGGCAGCATTACCACAAAACTTCGGGAAAAAAACAGTATTCTGGTTATCCTCAGCTTGGCAAGCAACAGAATATAGTCCTGTGTATATTTTGTATTGCGGGAGAGACACTGGTATCACAGCCTTAGAAAACTGACATCACAGAAAACAGAAATAATCCCCTCCACTCTAAACCTTCTATGCCAAGATCTCTGAACTACATTATATTATTTTACTGTCCAAAAATGTTCAAAAGTGTTTCAGGCATTCCACTGAGCAACTAGAAATAGACATTCCTTTCCCAAACCATCTAACATCTATGTCCCAAATATAGCATAAAAAGCAGCCGAGTGATAGAAAAAATAAGGAAAGGAACAAAATCTGTATTCTATCCTGCTAGCACCTTATTCTGGAGAGGACTATGTTCCGAAGCCTTCAGATTTGAAAGATTTCACATCTTCCTTTCAAAGTACTGGGTTTTTTTGTTATTTAAGAAATCCAGTATCCTAAAAGGTTTTAAGAGTCATCACTGATATGAAACTGTGAAGTAAAAACTTCCATTTGTCCCTGAAAACCTTACTTTCCAAATTCTTTCACAAAGAGTTTTCTATTCCAAACCAGAATTAACAAAACTCTGAAACTTTCTCTTCTCTGCCTGATATTACAATGTAAAATCTGGTCTCTTGCAAGCAGAAAAGAACATTTCTCCAAGGGGAACTGCAGCTCTTCCACACCTAAGAGTCCGTCCCACCAAGAGTATCAGAGCCCAACACAGAAAAAAGGGAAATTTTCAAATGCCTCACTTTTTCCACTGCTCAGCTTTTCTTAGATTGTTATGTGGATTTTCATTAGGCTTCCAAGTTTGGAGAAGTTTTATTATTGTTATAAACTCTGCTCATGAAGTGGATTTTCTAATCCTTTCATGCCAGACGTTTGGCTAAATTCAAGCACAGAATCAGTTTGATACCTGACACATGGTCTTGTGGGAACCATATCCTGCCACTGACACAGGAATAGATGTTGTCATCAGAGAGATCCACTCCTCCTCTATGCTTCTACCAGAGCTACCTGTTTTTAATAATGATGATATTTGGGGAAAACATCTGTGCTACCTCACCATGTGACCAAAGTTCAAGAGAACAAGCCACATGCTGCAAACATTTCTTGGAATTGCGAACTACTGTGCTATTCAGCATCCAGCTGGAGGTCGATATTCCCAAATACTCAGGAGTGTAGGTCAGCAAATGCCTGTCTTTCATCTAGAAAATCTGATTCCTAAGTCAACATGGGCAGGCAGGATTCATGACCATCTCTCTGCCATGTGTGGCTTTAGAATTCAGACGGCTATGAGGCATCTTCAGCTGAATGAGGGGGCTAATTAAAATAGGACAGACCCATCACAGCTGAATACAGAAGTTATTAATTACTCTGATTTTAGCCTATCTAGTAATATTCCCAGCAAGTTGTGTAATGAATCTACTGTGTAACTGGGGACACGAAGGGGTGTCATCTCATCCCGACATTAACCAAGGCTGAATATTTTTGGAACTATTGACTATCTCCAGAACAATGACAAGATTCTTCAGCTCATTTAACAGAAAGCAACAGCAATCAACACCATTCTGGGAGAATCCAGAACTGTCCAGGATAGAACCATACAGCAGCTTGCAAATTTTTATTGACTGCTATTGAAATTCAGAAATGTTCTGTTTCCTAAATTACGACTCAGGAAAGGTCATGCTTTAGCTTCTGTCCTATTTCTGATCATCTCTTGGCACTGCCTAGACTTACACTCAGGCAGGATCTCCATGGAGCTTGTTTTACTTTCAGTCACGTGCAAAGGAACAACAGGAATTTGGGACAGTATTATTGTTATTTCTGCATTCCTCTGAAACTCAGTCTTCTTCCTATCTCCAAAGCTCATTATAAAACAATGGATTTTCCAGTACATTAGGACTTGCCACTAGCCCAAGGATTTTCACTGCTCCTGGCAGCCCGCTGCATTGGCAGAGTTCCCCCTGCATCCTCGACCTGCTGCTGATTGATCCCCGTAATCCAACCCATTTTCAACAAGCCACTTCAGTGCCAATAAAAACAAGGGACTTTGCTGATTTCTGGTTTCAGCTGCAGCTGTTGGAGCCACAAATCTAAAAGGAAATAGTTTAAGTCTATTTGTAAAAAATCTACTAGTAAAAAAATAAAAGATCCATTGCTTTTATTCAGTTAAACTCAGAAGGAAAGTAATTACAGCTTCTTTTTATGCATTGTATCTTCTTTCTTATTTTATCCCTGTATATCTTTCTTGGTGTGATCATGGTGATCCTTTCAGCAAAAAGGTGAGGAAATGTTATGACTGAATTCCCCCGGGGCTTTGGTGTATGTAAGAATCAACAGTTTGCATAACATGGGTGCTGCGAACATTTCATAGGCTTTAAATCTTTGATTTAGAAGAGACTGTTCTAATCTGCCCTTTCCACAAAGCACCAGCCAAATAAAAATCCCATGTCATTCAAGATTTCTTGCACTATAATTATAATTTTTATCTGCATTGAGAGAAAAAAACCCCAAAACATTGTAATCCTAGCACCCATTCACCACAATAGTTTCAACTCCCAATGCTTTCAGACAGATACATTATTCCAGTTCTGCAACTACCTGCAAAACTGAAGTTCTGCATTTTAACTTTAGACTGAATTTGACAAGTTACAACTTCCAGTCGTGGGATTTTGTAAGGGGTTTTGATGGTGTGGTTGTTGTAGAGTAAAGCAGTTATTCCATGTAGTTAATAAGTGAGGAAGTTTAGATAGTTTATAGACCAGATAATCTATTTTGGGAAAGTAGATATTGGCTCAGAGAAGAGCCAATCCTTTCTCTCCCTTTTGTAAAGAATGTTCTCTTGATCCAGACCAACGTGGTTCTTCTCATATCTTTTCCATCCTTCTATACCTGCATTTCTGCTATTAATATTTGTGACTTCACTGGTTTGTTTAAGGTTGCTGACACAAATAAGGACTGTGATGGAATCTCCCAAAGCAGCAGTCATCCTTTTAAGACAGCATATTCCACAACCACTTTTAGCACTCTAAGTCATAAACAGAGAACTATCATAGGCTGATATTTCCTAAAAATAGTAGTGCAGAGAAGTCTGCAATTGATAATTCAAAACTATGGAAAAATCTGTTCAAGCTATAAATTTTTCAGAGTTATTAGTGAATTACTTGGGTTCACTGCAGTAGTTAGTGGCCTTTGGGTATTGGTTTAACCGTCCTTTTGTTTACAGCTGTTGTCTGCAATAGCTAAGTTTACTAGGAAGGGCAAGAAGGCAGTAGAAATAGAAAGTATGGGCCAGAGAATTGTACTGGGAAAACTATGAGAGCCAGCAAATTTTTTTCATTGAGCCGTATATGCTACATTTGGCACAGCATTGGTTTAATGAAATTTTATTGATTCCAAGGCAAGTTTCCAATGGAAATCTGCCCAGATTCCTGGGGGTCTCTGCTGAGGCTGGAGACCTTAGATGTGCTGATCCTTGGCTGTAGCCTTTCTGTTAGTGGGTCTGTCCTACAGACAGGGCATCAGCAAAGCCCCAGAGAAACTGCTCTGTAAAATGAGACATCTCTCAGCTATTGCAGACAACTGCTGCTGCCATTTGCTCAGAAAATAAAGAGATGATAATTTCCCACTGTACTTGAGGGACTAGAGAACTTCTGGTGTATTAAGAATTAAAAGGAGAATAGTTTCAGTCCAATTTAGCCAAATATTTGGGAAGAGAATGGAAAAAAAAAATTAAATCCTTACAAGCTGTAAAGCCCTGTCCCTCAACATCACATAGTTCAGAGAAACAACAACTCAAAGTATGAAAAAATATTTGTTTGGGAAAAGGTAAAAATATGGAGACCTGGTTACCCAAAGACACAAAAAGGACCACCTCATGCAGTCCTATTGCAAAGGAGAGGATGTTTACCAATTTGCAGTGAGCAGGAATGGAGCTGTCTCTCCCAGATATATTAGAGCAGTAGAGAAGGATATAATATTGCCTACACAAGTTCACAGCCAACAACGTCTTTTAAACCGTTGGGAAGTTTTCAAAAGAACACCTATATCAGTAAAACAGTTAGTTTACAGTCTTGAATTACACACAATAGATGCCAGCTGTACCCATTCATGAACAGAAATTTATAGCAGAAATCTCAGGTTGCCCAGAGAAATTCATCACAAACAGCCACATACTCTCAAAGCCGGCAACTGCTAAGCAAGTTCTGTTGTTTTTAAAAACCAAAAAAATCTCAAGGGCCCAGCCTGAAGGGCTGGGGAGTTGTTTTCCAATTGCATCGTTGGGATCCACCCAAGATGTAGTTCCCTCTCACCATAAAATGAATGTTTGGTGGGGGGGGGGG